>CAUYRH010042484.1:0-17791 GCA_963574655.1 Perodicticus potto | reverse complement strand
GCTTAAAGGCTGGGAGAAAAATTTGGTAACCGGCTTTCCAGTCACCCCATGTATAGTTATGGATTTGGGGGATAAAAGACCAGGGCTAGAGAGAAGTACAGAAAAGGTTGCTCCAGTGTCCAAAAGAAATTTTATCTCCTGGCGCTCCACTATAAGGCAAACCTAGGACTCTTGAGGGGTGATGACACAAGCTGGAGCCGTGGGAATTTGCCCCAGGCACCCTCAGTCCAGATTGGGCTCTGATGGGGTCACTGTCCCAGGAGGCCTTCACCTCTGGGGATAGGCCACCCTCCAGTGGTCACCCTTGCATTCTGGACAGGGGCCAGGTGGCTTGCCCAGCCAGTGGTGCTGCTGGGCAGAGTCTCACTTTAAACACCCTCGGTACAGTGCTGTAACGTCATAGCTCACAGCAACCTCCAACTCCTGGGCTTAGGCAATTCTCTTGCCTCAGCCTCCCGAGTCGCTGGGACTACAGGTGCCCGCCACAACGCCCAACTATTTTTCTGTTTTGCAGTTCGGCCAAGGCCGGGTTTTGAACCTGCCACCTTTGATATATGGGGCCGGCGCCCTTCTCGATGAGCCACAGGCGCCGCCCAAGAAAAACTTTTTATATTAATAGTTATACATTTTTAGGTTGGGCATTGAGTCTCAAGCCTGTAATCATAGAACTCTGGGATGCTTAGGTGGCTAATTGCTTGAGCTCAGGAGTTTCAGACCAGCCTGAGCAAGAGTGAGAGACCCTGTCTCCACTAAAAATAGAAAAATCAGCTGGGTGTTGTGGCAGGCACCCGAAGTTATAGCTACTCAGGAGGCTGAGGCAAGAAGATCACTTGAGCCCAGGAATCTGAGGCTGCTGTGAGCTATGACACCATAGCACTCTAGCCTGGGGCAACAGGGTAGTACTATCTCAAAAAAAATATTTATACACTTTTAAATGTCTATTAGAAAGTATTCAGCCTTTGAGGAATATTCTATTATAATTTTTACTTTAAAGATGAGAACATCAGAGATTATCGAGAGGTTAGCTAACATGCACAAGGTTACTCAGCTAGACGCTACCAGAGTTGGGGTTCAAACCCAAGCAGTCTGCTCCAGAGCCTGCTCTGTTAACCACTGTAGGTTCCTTGAATAGATGTATAAGTAGGGAAGTATTATGGTATAATGTATTTATTTATGTTAATGTTTTAATAAAAGAAAAGCTATCAAAATAATTTAACACATATACAAAGGGACCCCAGAAAATGAGAAGTCTATTTATATTAATTTTAAACAACAAACACTTATTATTTGTCCATTTGTGGGTCTTGACTTCCCACAGACATTTGCTCCCTGGGTGAATGGGAAACAGTTGAGAAATGGTTTTTCTCTCTACCAACCCCAGGGACTATGTGAATAAGCGCAGAAACAGAGAATTGGGGGTCAGGCAGAGTCCCTGTCCTTGCCATGTACTAGTTGAGAGACCTAGAGAGAAGAACTTCACTTTTCTGTGCCTGTTTTCACATCAGTCAAATGAAGGTATCTACACCTGTCTCTGTGGGGTAATTTGAGCATTGCAATTTAGATGAAAGAATGTGTGTAACACTTTTTGCATTGTGCCAAACCAGCCTTCCAGAATGCAGGTAAGTTGTATTGTTGCTCTTGGCAACAATGTTAACAATGGATGGAAAAAGGTCCTCAGGATGTGGACAGGAGTGTCTAGAGCTGGCTGCAGGGCTCCTCCTAGGAAAGGCAGGGAGTAAGTTTTGCAGTGATGGGCCCAGGCGATTCTCTTGCCTAAGCCTCCTGAGTAGCTGGGACCACAGGTGCCCACCACAACACCTGGCTATTTTTTTGTTGCAGTTTAGCCAGAAGCAAGGAAAGGATGCAGTGCTGGGGAGGCTGATGAACCTAATGAGCCTCCCACCCCAGCTCATTCCCCAAATCTAACTTGCTACCACGTAACAGTTTGTTGATCACTGGTGCTAAGAAGACACTGCCAATGTGGAAGATTAAAGATCGTGTGGGGATTAATCTCTTTTTACACCTACCTATTTTTCTGTATTTCTCTGTTCTTTAGAAAAATTCAAAATAAAATATAAAAATTCACATTTGGGGGTATTACACAGTAGATGCAAGTCCAGATTTGTCCTGAGTACAGCACAAGCCTGTGTGTTTTACTCAAAGTCAAATTGTTCCTGTGGCAGTTTTAGGGCTTGAGCTTATACTCTGAAGATCCTGCTTTGGAGCAGTGTGTTATTTGCCACCAAAAGCACAGACTTTGCCTCTGAGTCCTTGTTCAGCAAAGTAGAGCAGAGGTAATGTGGGGTGGCATATATGGAATGGTTCAACAACATGGGGGATGAGTGTTTTCAGAATGTCTTGGCTAATTGGAGGTTGCTGCCCTCTATCAGAGCATTCTGTATTCTCTGCGGAGCTCTGACCTCCTCGCAGGCGGAGAACATGCTGGCCCCAAAGCCTGCTAGGAGTGGCTGAGTGATCTTTGCAACTGTCTCTGTTTCCCAAGGCAGACACACAGATATCTGAAAAGACCCAACTTGGCAGCATGCTCCCAGCTGCCAGCAACTCAACTCGAGCACAGCCTTGTACTCTGGGGCCCAAGGAAAAGGACCTTCGAAAGCCACAGCAAAGATGTCTAATGAGGACCACGGCATCTGTAGCCTCCTGGCTCCACTTGCTACCTCGGGGAGGATAGAGTATAGATGGAGGCCATTTGGGCAGGACAACCAGGCCTGTCGTACTAGAAACACCATTTCCCCTGTGTCTCATTTCAAAGAGGAGAATTACATTCAGCTTTTATGGCCCTCTGTTTTTCGTTTGTTTTCTTATAATGTCTGTATTAAAAGGTTCTATCTGTCAGTTTGAGAGTTTAGGAGCCTGGGCTGAAACTTCTTTTATTTTTTGAATAAACCTTATCAAGAAGTGATGTAATATAACACAGTAATGCAGCCCAATTGATTAAATTACCACGGAAACCTCTCACTGGCACCAGGCAGGGATTTGTACCAAACTCTGGGCAGGGTGTGAGTCACTGTGAGTCATGAACCACATAACATAGAATTCCTCCATTTGGGACAGCATCACCTTATTAACGGGAAAGGTATTTGCTTGCGAGTCTGTGTTTCTCTCCTGACAGAGATTATACCCAGTTCTCAATCATCTCAAATAGAGAAACGCAGTCAGGATGTGGGTGATCTAAATTGGCCCATAATTTAAAAATTTATGTGCCCTTTACTTTCACACGTTGAGGGGTATTTTTTTGCTTTTTGGGGGGGGGGTTTGGAGGAGATGGGAGTAGAGGTAAGAGTTCCTAATTATACTTTCTTTTCTTTTCCAATGTTATAAATACTTCAGGCTTTTCCGCGCTGCAGCCGAGGGAGGAAGGTTTGGGAAAACTCGCTAGCTATGCGGGTGGGCAGGCGGCTGCGCCTTCGCGTCGGTAGCTGGGCTCTTGGAGGTGAGAGCCATCGCGGTCTTAGTTCCTCCTTTCCTGTGTGCTGGGCTCCTTCGCTCCGTGGGTACAAGCGCGGCGCCGTCTAGCTCCGGCCCAGCAGAGCAGCGGGCGCCGCAGGGTTTCCAGGGAGGCGATGCTCCCCGCGCCGCTGGGGGCCACGAGTTAACCCTCCGGCCTCCAGAGCTGGCGCGTTCGTGAGCAGCCACGTGGAAGCCTTAGCACAGCCTACTCCGTCCTTGCTGATTTTGACTGTGCGCCCAGAAGTTAGTATAAAGGGCCTTTGGTGACTCGGGAGAAGGAACAGTCAGGGAGATGGATGTTTCCGGACGTACATTGGTCAGCTTCGGGGAGACTGGAAAAACATACTGCCAATTCAAAAACATTTAAAAATGGTCTGACAAATCCTATGAGTTTTGAAAGTGTGTGAAGGTCATTGTGACAAATGTTTTCCAAAAACTTAACAGAAAATGGCAATGAAAAAGTAGAACCACTACTGCACAGATCGAGCACATAGGTACCTGCAGATGGACGTCCTTTAGCTGGGGTTTCTTGAAATACCCCTTTGTTACCTCAGAGGTGTGCCATGCAAAATTATGGAAGAAGGAATGACGACTGTTTAAGAAAACAGATGAACAGAAGCAAATGATGAAAATGAATATTTTACTTGGTTTTACTAACTTCATAATAAATGATGTAAAAAATAAAAAAAATTAAAAAAAAAAGAAATACTTCAGAATGTTCCTTCAATGCAATTCAAGTGGCCACAGGGGAACAGGGTTTGAGAACCTCTTGGATGACTAAGGAAGCCTGGTTCAGTGTGGGGGAAGTTACTTCTGCCGGAAACCTCCAAAGCAGCTACAGCTAATTCTTGCAATGACTAGGGTGGACATCTTTTGTTTCAGCCTGCCCAACATCCCTGTCCCTCCCTATGTTAGCAGACTCCCCTTTTACTGTCCCTGCACCATCCTGTTTGCCACATGATGGGTTCAGGGTAGGGCACCAGACTCCAGCCAGGCCAAACAGGGTCATCCCAGGGAGTTTTCTACCACTGTACCTAATCCAGTGAAGTTTGGCTCCCGGCTTCTAGAACCATCTAGCCGAGGGGAAGAGTCAGAACCTGGATGGTCTCACTGGAGTCTCTGGATCAGGTATGTCTGAAGTTGGAACTCCTCTGGATTTTTATGGTTATATAAACCAATATGTTTTCTTCTTTTATTTTTTTTTTTTAGAGACAGAGTCTCACTTTGTTGCCCGCAGTAGAGTGCCATGGCATCACAGATCACAGCAACCTCCAGCTCTTAGGCTCAAGGTGATTCTCTTGTCTCAGCCTCCCGAGTAGCTGGGACTACAGGCGCCCTCCACAACGCCCGGCTTTTTTTTGTTGTTGTTGCAGTGTGGTCAGGGCCGGGTTTGATCCCACCACCCTCAGTACATGGGGCCAGTGCCCTACTCACTAAGCCACAGGCGCCACCCCAATAAGTTCTCTTCTTTTCCTTTTAACTACTTGCTCTGGGTTTCTGTCATTCACGACCAAGGATCCTGGCAACATAATACACTTCTATCTGTTGTGGAGAGACCTACAGGTCCTTTCCAAGTGTTGCTTCCTCCAGTGCCCCAGTCACCCTCCTTGCATCTGTCTCTACTTATGTCACTCTTGGCTTATCCATTAATGGAGGGCATTTAGGCAGAGAGAATTTTGTGCTTCCACCCTTCAGTTTTTTCCAAGTCCACCACAGCTGCCCACTGTAGGCTCTTCAGTTCTGCACCCTGGCCATCATAGGTGACAATGGCATAAAATACATATGATGGTGATCACTATTATGAAACAGCATTTGCATAGCTTACAAAACATGATCACCTTCATTATTTTATTTGCTCTCTGAACCCACTCTAGGAAGCAAGCATAGGCAGCAGATTGTGAATAGATAACTAGAACGTGCATGGTAAGTGAATGGTATAATTTGTTCCTCTTGAATAAGAGGTAACTGATAGAAAATATTTCTCATAGAAAAACTGTCTGAGGGACTGATTAAACACTGCTCACCTCCACTCTCACCACTTCTCTACAGCTGAAATACTGAAATGAACATGAGACAAAGCCATGACCATTACGGTATATTGCCTGTAGTCAGAAGCCCGGGGCCGGGGCCTGGTTCTGCTGCATATATAAGGAAGAGAGTACAATTTGGGGCAGTTCACTTTGATTCTCTGAGTTGGATTTGGCTTATTCATAAAATAAATAAGGTGCTAAAGGCTCTTCTTGCTCCACATCTTAGTGACTTTGGTCTTTTTTTTTTGAGACAGAGCCTCAAGCTGTCACCCTGGATAGAGTGCGGTGGCATTACAGCTCATAGCTACCTTCAATTCCTGGGCTCAAGCGAGTCTCCTGCCTTCGCCTCCCAAGTAGCTGGGACTACAGGCGCCCGCCACAATGCCCGGCCATTTTTGGTTGCAGCCATCATTGTTGTTTGGTGGGTCCGGGCTGGATTCGAGCCCGCCAGCTCAGGTGTACGTGGCTGGCGCCTTAGCCCCTCAAGACACAGGCTCCGAGCCATGACTTTGGTCTTATAAAGGGAAAGATATCACCAAAATGTAGCGTGTAGCTATGACAGAGGGGGGTGAGGAGGCATGACAAAGGCACAGGGAAAGTTCATGCTTTAGGGTTTTGGGGAGGATCGTGCTGTTTTCAACCTCTATTTCTTTTCACATATTCCATCCACCAAGAATATCTTTCCCTCCCTCACTCCTGCCTTCCTGGTAAATGGGTGGCTTCAGGGCCTCTGTTCAAGTGCTATCCCCTGTTAGGGCTTCATAGGTGGTGCTGCACCAGGTTAAGACCATTGACTTACCAAGCACATTCTTTTTATCTGTTGCTATGGACTGAATTGTATATCTCCAGATTCAGATATCAAATGTGACGATAGTTGGAGGTGAGGCCTTTGGGGGGTAATTAGGTAAAGTTCTGAAGGTGGAGTCTGGTCTGATGGGATTAGTGTCCTTATAAGATGGAACACTAGAGAATTGTAGTCTCTCTCTCTTTGCCATGTGAGGACACAGCAAGAGGCAGTTGCTTGGAAGCCAGGAGACAGCCTCACCACAACCTGACCATGCTGGCTTCCTGATCATGGACTTCAAGACTCCAGAATCATAAAAAAAAAAAAAAATTATGTTGTCTAAACCACCCAGTCCAAGGTATTTTGTTCTGGCAGGCCCAGCTGCCTAAGGCATTTGTTCACAGCTGCCTCTCCCACCACACGTGAGGACCTTTACAATGGGGTGGCGGCTCATTTGCCTCTGCCCTCTAGAGGTGTGCTCAGTACCCACTATCTATCCAGTAGATACTCAAGAAGTATTTCTACAATAAATTAATAAATGAATAGCTATAAGTCTCTGCTATTTCCTTAGGTCCTATTCTCATGAAGCTTATTTTATAGTGGAGATAAATACAGAAATAAACAAAAAATAAGAAAACTATCTGTTGGGGTGGAGGGAGGGTAATTGGTGGGGCCACACCTACGGTGCATCTTAGAAGGGTACAGGTGAACCTTACTAAATGCAGAATACAAATATCTTCAAATAATAAATGAGAAAATGCCAGGAAGGCTATGTTAATCTGTTTGATGAAAATAGTTAAGATTGTATATGAAACCAGCACATTGTACCCCTTGATTGCACTATTGTACACAGCTATGATTTAATAATAAAGACAATAAATAAAAAAATTAAAAAAAAAGAAAACTATCTGTTATAATGCTACGCAGAAGATTAAAACCAGAAATTATGCTGAACAAGCAAACAACAAGGCAGCAGCTTGAGACTGAATGGCTGGGGACAGCCTCTCTGAGCAGCTGACACCCGAGCTCAGGCTTTGTGAGGAAGCAGCCAACATCACCAGAGTGAAGAGTGTGCCAGACAGGAGAAGACTCTTGAGCAAATTCTCTAAAGAGAGAATGTGTTTAGCAAGAGGAAGACATGGTGAGAAGGTCAGTGTGTCTTCAGTGGGATGAATGAGCAAAAGAATGGACCAGGGGAGGCTGTCGGGGGCCGGGGGAGGGCAAGGTCCCGCCATGGTCCCAGTGGGGAGATGAGTGAGGAGATGATGGCAGCAGCCCAGGAATAAGACAAAGGGGTGGTACATGTGGAGACAGAGAGAGGTGAGGGGGTCAGAGGTAAGTTTGTTGGAGATGCAGTTGACAAGGCAGGCTGATAGATCAGATAATGCTGGTTAGGGATGAGAGGAAGGGGGTTGCAAGAGAAAGAACAAAGATAACTAGTAGAGCAAGACCAGGAGGTGGGAGGCAGGCTCTTTTCAGGGTGAGAGTCAGAGTTAGGAGTCTTATTTTGGCCCCATGAAGCATGGAATGACCATTAGGCACCAGGTGGAAGTGAGGTGCCTCAATGTGGAATTCTTGGAGGATGAAGGTGATACAGATCTGGTTGTCATGTGCTTCCAGATGGCTCCTGAATCCCTGAGATGGGATGGAAGCACCTTGGGGGAGAATGTGGAAGAGGGAAGGGAGGACCCACCCTGAGGGAGGAGTAGCAGAGCCGGCTGAGGCAGCAGAGGGGAGGCCAAGGAGCTGTCCTTGCAGGCAGCAAGGAGGGCATTTTAAGGAGGGAGCTGGCAGCTGTGTGGAGTGCTGCAGGTAGGCGAGCGAGATCGTCACGGAGGAGTGTCCCCTGGATTTTGCCATGTACAGATCACTGGTGATCCAGGACAGGCAAAGGCAGCTGCACAGTGTTTGGGGACAGAAAGTCTGCTGAAGAGGGTTGAGTGGACACAGTGAGATAAGGAAGTTGCAACAGACTACAGACAACTTTTTCCCAAGTGTTGCATTATGTTATTTAATTGTCATAATCATGATATGAGAGAGGTGTTGTTCTCCCAGATAAAAAGATCACAAATGAAGACTGAAGATCACAAGGTCAATAGGGGTTGGAGGTGGCTTTTGATGCAGAGTTTATGCTCCTAACCATGATTTTCTAATTGCCTCTCATTCCACTCCACTCTGTAGTCCCACAGCTGCCCAAGGTGAGGATTTGCCATATAGGGATACCCCCAGAGAAGAAGAAAATAAGTGAAGAGCAATTTCTCTTTAGAATGGCAGTAACTTGGAGGCCTCCAACCCACCCCTGGGATGATGGGATGATGTCACCTGTGCCAGGACAGGTGGAGACTGCAATTGCTTTTCCAATCTTTCCTTTAGTAACTCCAAATTCAACCTATTTGTCATCTCCTTATCTTAAACAAACTGCCCCAAAGTCTAAAAGGAACAACAGCTACATTCCAGAGGATTAGATTTTGCCTTGTGGAATACAGACAGTCCAGCAGGGAAAATGAGGGAGACTGTAAGTATTCTGGCTTTATATATAGCCTTGAAATAATAATGCTAAATCTCACCAGGCCATACTTTTCATCTAAGTTATCTCAATTGCAGTCTCCATCTATCTCAGAAAGGTGCCCAAGGGGAACAAGGTGTGGGCCAGGGACCCAAACATCACTCTACCTGTCATTCTAGAAGGACTACAACCGCATTCCTTCTCTGTATAAACTGGGAAACATGGGACTTATTCATATATTTAAATTTTCAGATTAATATGAGGGTACAGACTTTTAGGTAACAATATTTGCATTTATTAGGTAAGGTCCCGGTTGTAATTGTGTCCCACACCCAGGAGGTGTGCCATATATCCTTACATTGTGCCCATTAGGTGGGAGCACACCCATCCCCTTCTCCTCCTCCCTCCTCCACCTCCCCTTCCTTCATTTCCTTCCCCTCAACTTGAATTGAGTTTTTCTTTTGTGTGGGTGAGTATTAGTTCATCTCCTGGCTTCATATGGGTATTGAGTACATTGGATATTTGCTTTTCCATTCTTATGATACTTAACTAAAGAAATGTTCTTCAACTGTATTACACCATGCTTTTTGAATAACCAAGGTCCTCTTGGTTCCTCATTAAAAAGCCACATTTGGGCGGTGCCTGTGACTCAAAGGAGTAGGGCAACGGCCCCATATGCCGGAGGTGGCGGGTTCAAACCCAGCCCCAGCTAAAAAAAAAAAAAAAAAACCAAATAAAAAGCCACATTCAACAACCAGACCTAACTCATAGGATGTTTTCTAAGCTTCCCTGGGTGGCTACTGAGTCCCCTGCTGACTTATGCTAAAGTACCAAATCCCTGTGTGCCCAGCTGGCCTGAGCTGTCCTGGACACCCAGGAAGTCCTCCCAGGCTTTTCTCCCTAGTTCCATTTCTTCAGATTTTGGGGATCTGATCCTCCTCCCTCAGGGTGCAGTCATGCTGGGTGGGGCCAGTCTAAACATGTGTTAATCACCACCAACAAGCTGTTTTACGTCCTCCATCGTCCCTCAATGTCACCTCCCCATTGAGGCTAAATGTCAACCTCTGCTCCCACCTCCAAAAAAAGATAATAGCAAGTTTGGGCCTAGTTGGCTTTTCCCTACATAGTGGCTGCTTCCTCAACCTTGAAGGAGGCTGAAGTGATCTCTTCATTCCCATGAATATGAAAATGCCACCAGAACCCTCCTGCATTAATGTAAGTGGATTTAGATCCTCTATTTCAAAGCCCACTTAATGGGAAAACAACTGTCCCGGAGGTTGCTAGGGTTGACTCTGAAGCCCACATGCCCCCTCCCAAGGCTATGGGGTTTGCTTAGTAACAAAGGTTCTGAATTTCAGGAGTTCTCAGTGCCACCAAGCTGCACTTTTGAGTGACAGGGGGACAGGTCTGGGAGATGAGGTGAGGGAGACTGGCAATCAGGATTTTTAAAACTCCTAATCAAATGTGCAGCCAATATTGAGAAACACAGACCTAGAGTGCTTCGAAAGTGCAGACGTGACTAGGCGATTGTTTGTTCCGAGCTAGGCACAGTCTTTAAGTTTTCAAAAGCACCACAGGTGCCTCTAATGTACAGCCAGGGCTGAGACAATCGTCGCTTTGGCTAGTGGGTCTCAAAGTGGAGTCTCCAGAGCAGTGGATCACTGGGGAACTTATCAGAAGTGCACATTCTCAGGCCCACCCCAGGCCCACTGAATCAGCCTTTGGTCTGTGTCATAACACAGGTGTAGCAGGGGAGACAGACACATGAGTATGTATTTACAAATTGCAAGGTTTTCTCACCTAGACTTTCCATAAATACAAAAATAGGTAGGCTGGATCTGGATTTTCCCCTTGCTCCTTTTCTACAGCAGGGCCTGGGGTCTTTTGCTTTTTAGTTTTATAGAGATGCAGAACTGCCACTGGGAAAAAGCACAATTCATCATTAGTGATGGGTACAGGGGCTATTTGGCAGAACACAGATAGGGTGCCCACCTGTAGGCAAGTGACTTGAGGAAGAAAAAAAGGAGAGTTGGGGGAAAAACATAAATGTAGAGATCTGTGGGTTTTGAGTGGGTTTCATGCTCGTACCATTTCTAACTCTGGGATGTTTCAGCTGCCAGGCCTGTCTAAACACTGGAGCACATCTGGCATTTTTTAGTGTCAAACCAATTTTCTTGGAGTCCAAGCCAGAACTTTCTGGTAACTAGGTAACAATTCCAAAGCAAGGGTAACAAGAGAGTGAAGCCAATGTACAAAATCCCACTTTGGGTCTCTCTTTTGCAATCTCACCTTTTGAGACTCTATAGTAAAATCTAGGGGAGGAAAATGGGGGGAGGAGGAGATACAGAGATTGAGCATGAAAAAAGTTTGGGTAACCATAAACTTTGAAAGCCAAGTTGACCTTGAGCCTGTGTCCAGGAGAGCTGCATCTAAGGGGTGGGCAACTGACAGAGGAGCCTGCAGCCCTCCACCTGCCCCCCACCTCCCACCTCTTCCTTCCTTCCTATGGTACATTTTTTAGGAAGGTAAATCATAAGAGTGAATCCTGGGTTGTAACAGACCAAGCTATGTTAAGATGCATCCAAAATCACAAAATTGCTACTAATGCAAAAAATAATGATGACAGACCCTTAGGGATGCAAGCATCTTCCTTGCAGACCTGCTCAAAGACATTCTACAAAGCAAAATTTCTTTAATGGGTGTTTGACACAAAGAGCTTGTGTTTCCACAATGGAATGTGCCTGGAAAACAATTCTTGGTCCCTGTTGATGCCAGGGGTGAAGGAGTGGGGGGGGTGGGGGGGTGGGGAGGTGGAGCATCTGCTCCTCAGTGAGAAGGCTGCAGTGAAGAGGAAAGCAAGAACACAACAGAGCCCAGGTCATGGTCACAAAGAAGCCTCTGCATCCCCCATGATGGGGAAACATCAGCCACCTGAGAAATTCATTAGTGCAAGTTCCTGCCTGCTCCCCACTCAGAGATTCCAACTCAGTAGGCCTGGGGAAGGGTATGAGCATTACATTTAAAGTTTCCAGCTGATGCTGATGGTTCCCACAGACCTCCCTTTGATGAGCACTACTGTGTCTGAAGTCTACAGAATTGGCCCCAAACACTTTAGAAGGTTACTAGATTTCTTGATATTTTGTTGGTTTTTCTCATGCCATGCCATCTTGGGGATAAAATTGGGGAGTCAACATGTGCCATCATCATCTTCATCATCATCAAAGTCTCTCTACTTCTGGCATTTTTTTTCCCTCTGTTGCAGAGTCTTTCCCCAATCTTCCGAGAGCCCCTGGGAGGATGCCCTCATCTACCTGAGATGTTTGCCACCTGAAGTATCAGAGCTCTCCCCCTGCTCCCTGCAGGGATGCAGCCCTCAGAGCCACCATCAGAGGTGAGTTCTCAGGTGTGGGCTATTGCCTATCTTCCAACTGACACTGGTGCCCCTTTGTTGTTGGAGCACCACTAACCTTCTGGTTTTCATTGCTGACTTTGCTGTACCCAGCAGGTGCCTGTTGCTGGCAAAGCCCCCTGCTTGCTCTGGGTTGCCTGGAGGCTGCTCTGCAGGGGGAGCTGGAAATCCACTGTAGAGGAATCTGAAGCAGCCAGGTGGAGCAGAGGCAGCAAGGTACTCTTGTGATTGGTGCCCAAGGAACCGGGGGTAAATCCATCCTAAGGAGACTCTGCTTTGGCAGAGAAATTACATGAAGGTAAGGGCAGGCCTTAGTCTGGAATGTTTCTGTTGTTGCAACAGAGTTAAAGGAAAGGAGGGAAACTGAGGGCAGCTCTGTTTTCTGTGCTGGGCGCTTAAACCCATTGTTTCATTTAATTCCCGAAACTGCCCAGGACAGAGCACCCCTTGCTCCATGTCCTTGCCAGCAGCTGGTATTGTTAGACTTTCTCATTTTGCCAGTCTAGTGGGTATAAGATGGAGGTAGTATTTGGTATTTTTTTCTGATAGTGAAGTTGAGTTCTTTGAGGAGGCTTGATTTTTAAATGTTTCCTTCTCTGAAGTAATGTCATGTTTTTAATGACAGTCTATTGTGGCTTTGCTGATCACTGACTTTTGGTTTTCTCTGGACCAGTTGAGGGAAATGGGAGGGAAAGAAGGAGGGATGTTTCTAAAACTTCAGGGAAAGAAAAAATTAAAAATGTTCTGAGGGAACAGGGCCACCCTGGGCTAGCATCAGAGAGAGGCCTCTGCCACGAAACTGGCTTGGGTGGATTTAATCTAGAACTTTGGGAAAATTAGGCCTGACGCCCAACTGTGTCCCTTGTTCAGTGCTGTCATTCCATTCTTCCCAAAACCTTTGGCAAAGCTTTGTGAATGTGAGCTGGGAAGAATCTGGCATGTCGTGGAGAGGTAGTGGACTGGCTGGAGGTGGTGTGAGAACAACCAGAATACTGCGTTCTTGATGGTCAAGGCTGGGGTGACCCTGCCCATAAGCTTAGAGGACAAAGAGATTGTGTTACTGGTTACTATCATGAGCAATGCAAGGTCAGACATTACCAAGGTCAGTCTTTTATTGACGCATATTCAGTCATAAAAGCCATGAGCTGCATGCAGTTCTCCTCGGGCTACCATTTCCTTAGTAGTCAGAACCGTGAGGACACAGGCTCAAGCCAATCCACAAGACAGTCAATACTGCAGCATACTTAATGGGTAAATGTTGCAGAATAATATTCTCACACCTAACAGAGTAACATTTAACATCCAGAGAAAAGGGCATAGGACAGGGGTTTATGAACAAGGCCAGGAGAGCAATGTGGACAGGGAGAGTGTCCTGGGCTGATCCGGATAGTCATCAATGTTGTGCAAGGCAGAGGCTGGTTTGGGCAGAGCCTTAAGGGACAGCAAGACGCTGCCTATGGAAACAGCCACATGGTAAAGTCCTGCTTTTTACATAGTCCTGAGTCCTCTAGTGAGGACTGATAGGAAATGGTTATGCCCTTGCCTAGTTAGGTGCAGTCTCCACTGATCTGATGACATCTGGTCCCACTGACATGATGCCTTAGGAAATGAAAGGAATCAAGGGTGATGTATACAGTTACCAGAGAAACGTGCGGGATCAGAAACTGATTTGTGTTTTGAGTCACTCTTCTCTGACCTACTAGACCATGCTTGCCTTCTTTCTACTCCCTTAGGCACAATTCCTTTCCCAGGTTGGGCCTTTCCTTTCCTCACCTTTCCCAGCAGGGCAGGCCAGACTACCCAGGCAGGCCTGGACATGTCTGAGTCCCAGCAACGAAGCATCTTAGTCAGAAGCTAGGAAGTTCACTATATGTTTTGTTTTGTTTTAGTATATGCTCATTTTTTAAAAATTGAGATGGAATTCCCATAATATAAACCATTTTAAAGTAATTTAAAATCATTAAAATATTTTAAATATTTAACATTTTATAAATATTTGTGTGTATTTTATAAATATAAAAAATATCTCCAGTATGTAATATTTTAATGAAAATTTTAAAATAATTCACTATCACTTAGTACATTCAAAATGTTGTGCAGCCATCATCCATTTGGACAAAGAGACGTGTGTTACTGTCCATTTCTAAAACTTTTGTTTCATTTTAAATGTACTATTTTTCAGGTAGTTTTAGGTTCTCAGAAAAATTGAACAGAAAGTACAAAAGGTTCCCTATTACCCTCCCCATCCCATGCTGCTGCCACTATCAACATCCCACACCAGCATGGTGCATTTGTTACTATTGATGAACTTACATTGACACATCATAATTCAGAGTACATAGGTTAGGTTAGGGTTTACTCTTGCTTGGTGTTACACATTCTATGGGTTTGGACAATTTGGGTCTGACTTTTATCAACCATTATAGTTGATCACATAAAATCATTTCACTGCCCTAAAAATTCTCTGTGATTGCCTTCTCATCCCTGGCAATCACTGATTTTTTTATGCATTCCCTAGTTTTTCTCTTGGCAGAATGTCATTTGGTTGACATTCAGTAGGTAGGCTTTTCATCTTGGTTTCTTTTACTGAGTAATTTGTACTTACGTTGCCTCCATGTCTTTTCATGGCTTGATAGCTCATTTCATTTTAGTGCTGAATTAAATTCTATTGTCTGGATGTCACGTAGTTTATTTGTTGGGACACTGAATATGCAAATGGACAATGGCCAGACCGTATGTAAAAAGAGAACTTTGACCCACAACCTGCAACAACCTGCCCAGGAAACCAATCCCATTATCTATAATACACAAGCCAGGAAGTCGGCCAAGTAGATGTGCAGGAAGCCAGATTGCTATCTCTAGTGGCAATCCTGGAAGCAAAACAATGACTTCTGTAACAATAGATCCCAAATGGTCAGAACCTTGGATGTCAATAATTGATAGCTTCCCTAATTTTTGTCCCTGCTTCCAACTTAGAGCCAACTAAGGATAGCAAGATACACCAATCACGTAGGATGCCTGCCCTTCCGTTAGCCCGCCTGCAGCTTCCTCCTTGCTATAGCAAGTTCAGAATAAATAACTGCCATGGTTAATTTTATGTGTCAACTTGACTGGGTTAAGAGTCACCCCAATACTGGTAAAACATAATTTCTGATTATGTCTGAGAGGGTGTTTGTGGAAGAAATTAGTATATGACTTGGACTGAATAAAGATCACCATCACCAATGCAGGTGAACACCAATCTGCTGAGTAGAACAGTGAAAGAAGAGAGTATTTGCTCTGTTTCATCTGGAACGTCTATCTTCTTCTCCCCTTGGGTGTCGATGCCTGTGGTTCTCTGGCCTTCTGACTTGGTCCAAGATTTACACCCTCCCTCTCCACTCCCCCCAGGGTTCCCAGGCCTTCATACTCAGACTGGGACTGCACCATTGGCTCCCCTGGTTCTCAAGCCTTTGAGTTGGAACTAGAACTACAACATTTGCACATGGCAGATTGTGAGACTTCTCAGCTTTCACAATTGCATGAGCCAACTGTCATAATAAATCCCTTTCTATATATCTGTATATGTCCAATTGGCTCTATTTCTTTATGGATTTCTGACTATTAGCCTTTGATTTTCTCACTGGATGGTTTTCTATTTCCACACCATTCACCTACTGAAGGACATTTTGATTGTGCCCAAGTTTTGGCAGTTTTGAATAAACCTGCTATAACCATCTTTGTGCAGGTTTTTGCATTGACATAAGTCTTTAGCACTGTTGGGTAAGTAGCAAAGAGCACAATCTAGAGTGGTAAAGGGTATATTTTGTTTTGTAAGAAACTGCCAACTGACATCCAAAATGGTTGTACAATTTTGCATTCCCAGCAGCAAAGAGTGATGTTGTTCCACATCCTCACCCATATTTTGGCTGTTCTAATAGGCGTATAGTGGTACTTCATTGCTGTTTTAATTTGCATTTCCCTAATATGTGATATTGAGCATATTTTAATATGTTTGCCACCTGCGTATCTTCTTTGATGAGGTGTCTGTTCATGTCTTTTGCCCATTTTTTAACTGGGTTGTTTTCTTATTGTTGAATGTTGAGAATTTTTGTATATGCTGTATACAGTTCCTTATCAAATATGTCTTTTACAAATATTTTCTCCCAGTCTGTGGCTTGTTTTTTCATTCTTTATGAAAAAAGTGTCAGCTCGGCACCTGTAGCTCAGCGGCTAGGGTGCCAGTCACATACACTGGAGCCGGCGGGTTCAAATCCAGAGTGGGCCTGCCAAACAACAATGCCAACTACAACCAAAAAATAGCCGGGCTTTGTGACAGGCTCCTGTAGTACCAGCTACTCGGGAGGCTGAGGCAAGAGAATCGCTTAAGCCCAAGAGTTTGAGGTTGTTGTGAACTGTGATGCCACAGCACTCTACTGAGGGCGACATAGTAAGACTCTGTTTCAAAAAAGAAAATGAAAAAGAAAAAAGTGTCTTTCACAGAGAAGTTTTTAATTTTAATTAAATCCAGCTTCTTAATTATTTCTTTTGTGGTTCATGCCTTTGGTGTTGTAGCTAAGAGTCATCTCCATACCAAGATCATCTTGATGATGCTAAGGCTGCATTTTTGGAACATGGATGCCATGAAGTACCCCAAAGCTCAATTTTGCATATGCCTGTTTCTCCTTTCATAAATACTCAGGACTCCTCTCCCCCCACCCACCCCAGTGGTAAGACAGAATTTATTTACAGAAAACTCTAAAGCTCCTGGTAGAGAGAATGAACTCAAGTGGGGAGAGAAAAGCTCTCTCCGTTTCTCTCCCGGTCTTTCCCCATCTCCCCCTTTAGGCTTTTAGTCTCGGGGTATATATAGGTGTATGGGTTCCTTGGCCAGGAAACGAATGAACGCAGTCCGTTCTGCTGGGGGCAAGGTGAATGAATGTATCAATGAACGAACACAGTCCCTTTTGCCGGGGCAAAGTGAATGAATGTATCAGTGAATGGACACAGTCCATTCATGGAATTGAGGCCTAGGAAATTCACAAGAAATTGACCTAGGCATAGGAAATGGGGGTTCCACATTTAGTCCTAAGTGTAAAGTGAAGGAGACACCAAGGCGCAGGTGTCTCCTCGGCAGTTGTCTGGCCTTTTTAGCTATTGGAGCCTCTGGTGGGGGTTGAAGGTCCCCCTCCTTGCCTGTCATCCAGCCTGCTGGTTCTTCAGCTGGCTGCTGCAGCACCGACACTGCCAAGGAGGAGGTGGCAGGTCCGCCAGCTCCGCTGAGCTGTCTAGGGCGCCAAGTGTCCTGCATCAATTCTCCCTCTCTGAGTAGAAACTCTAACTGCTGTTAGGGAAAAAGGGCGAAGACTCAATCTAACTGCTTCCTGCTGAATCGGGCGATGATAGAAGGGGGCAGTTAGAGTTTCTCCGGAGGGAGAGTGATACAGGGGTTCATGGACTGGAACCATCTTTATTGCGTGTGGCTTGATGACATTTCTGGAAAACATAAATCTGATTAGTATAATCCGTAATAGGCAAAGGTAGAACAGCATCAGGTCAGAAGCACTTATTCAGTGATGCTAAAAGAAAACCATATTAGGATTTTTCTTGCT
>CAUYRH010042483.1:0-30483 GCA_963574655.1 Perodicticus potto | reverse complement strand
CAGGCATCCGCCACAACGCCCGGCCATTTTTTGGTTGCAGCCGTCATTGTTGTTTGGCGGGCCCGGGCTGGATTCGAACCCGCCAGCTCAGGTGTACATGGCTGGCGCCTTAGCCCGCTGAGCCACAGGTGCCGAGCCAGTCTCCATATTTTTTAGTGGCTGAATAGTATTCCATGGTGTAATATACAAAAGCTTGTTAATCCATTCCTGAGTTGGTGGGCATTTAGGCTGTTTCCACATTTTGGTGATTGTCAATTGAAGTGCAATAAACAGTTTAGTGCAAATGTCCTTATGATAAAAGGATTTCTTTTCTTCTGAGTAGATGCCTAGCAATGGGATTGCAGCATCAAATGGGAGGTCTAATTTGAGTTCTTTGAGGATTCTCCATAATTCTTTCCAAAAAGGTTGTGTTATTTTGCAGCCCCACCGGCAGTATAAAAGTGTTCCCTTCTCTCAACATCCACACCAGCATCTGCAGCTTTGAGACTTTGTGATATGGGCCATTCTCGCTAGGGTTAAGTGTTATCTCAGGGTAGTTTTGATTTGCATTTCTCTGATGATTAGGGACAATGAGCATTTTTTCATGTTAGCCATTCATCTGTCTTCTTTAGAGAAGGTTCTGTTCATGTCTCTTGCCCAGTGATATATGGGATTTGGGGGGCTTTGTTTATTAATTTAAGTTTTCTATAGATCTTATTTATTAAGCTTTTGTCTCATTAATAACATGCAAATACCTTTTCCCATTTTGAAGATTGTTTGCTTTGGTTGTTGTTTCCTTAGCTGTATAGAAGTTTTTCAGTTTAATTAAGTCCCATTTGCTTATTTTTGTTGTTGTTGCAATTGCCACAGAAGTCTTCTTCATAAAATCTTTCCCCAGGCTGATATCTTCAAGTGTTTTCCCCACATTTTCTTTGAGAATTTTTATTGTTTCATGCTTTAGATTTAAATTTTATCCACCTTGAATCAATTTTTGTAAGTGGTTAGAGCCTTTTACATGTGGTTATCTAGTTTTACCAGCACCATTTATTGAATAGGGATTCTTTTTCCCAGTGTATGTTCTTGTTTGGTTTATCAAAGATCATGTGGCTGTAAGAGGTTAGTTACATCTCATGGTTTTCTATTCAGTTCTAAATGTCAGTGTCTCTACTTTGATGCTAATAACATGCTATTTTGATCACAATGGGCTTGTAGTATAGCTAAAAGTCTGGTAGGATGACTCCTGGCTTTGTTTTTATTACTAAAAATTGCCTTGGCTCTACAAGGTTTCTTCTGATCCTATACAAAATGAAGAATTATTTTTTCCAAATCTTGAAAGTATGATGATGGTATTTTAATGGGATTGCATTGAGTCCATAGATGGCTTTGGGTAATATAGACATTTTCACAATGTTTGTCCTTCTCAGCCATGAGCATGGTATGTTCTTTCATTTGTTAATATCTTCTGCTATTTCTTTTCTTAGGGTTTCATAATTTTCTTTGTAGAGGTCCTTCACCTCTTTTGTTATGTATATTCCTAGCTATTTAATTTTTTTTGAGGCCACTGTGAAGGGAATGGTGTCCTTGATTAGCTTCTCATTTAGCTGTTATTGGCATATACAAAGGCTACTGATTTGTGGACATTGATTTTATATCATAAAGACATTGCTGTATTTTTTGATCACTTCTAGGAGTCTTGTGGTTGAGTCTTTGGGGTTCTCTAAGTATAAGATCATTTCATCAGCAAAGAGTGAGAGTTTGACCTCATTCGTACCCATTTGGATGCCCTTTGTTTCCTTTTCTTGCTTAATTATATTGGCTAGAACTTCCAGCACTATGTTGAATAGTAGTGGTGATAGAGGACAAGCTTGTCTGGTTCTCATTTTAAGTGGAAAAGCTTTCAGTTTTACTTCATTCAGTGTAATATTGGCTGTGAGTTTGTTGTAGATGGCTTCAATCAAATTCAGAAATGTGCCACTTATGCCTAAATTCTTTTTTAAAAGGGAAGTATTATCCATTTTTATTTTTATATGCCTAAATTCATAAGTGTTCTAATTAGAAAAGGATGCTGAATTTTATCAAATGCTTTTTCTGCATCTATTGAGATAATCAGATGGTCTTTGTTTTTGCTTCTGTTGATATGATGAATTACATTTATGGACTTGTGTAAACTAGCCTTGCATCCCTGTGATGAATGATTTTTTTTTATGTGTACCTATAATATATTGGCTAGGATTTTACAGAGAATTTTTGCATCTGTATTCATTGGTGAAATTGGTCTGCAATTCCACTTTTTAGTTGGGTCTTTTTCTGACTTTGGTATCAGGGTGATGTTTACTTCATAGAATGTGTTGGAGAAGATTTCTTCCTTCTCAATTTTTTGGAATAATTTCTGCAGTATGGGTATAAGCTCTTCTTTGAAGGTTTGATAGAATTCTGGTGTGAAGCCATCTGGACAAAGGTTTTGTTGTTGTTGGGAGATTTTTTATTGTTTCTTTGATATCAGTTCTTGAAATTGATCTGTTCAAGAGATCTATTTCTTCTTGATTAAGTCTAGGGAGAGGGTGTGATTCCAGATATTAATCCATTTCCTCCACACTGTCAAATTTCTGGACATAGTTTCTTGTAGTAGTCAGAGATAATCACTTGTATCTTTGTGGCATTGATTGTTATTTCCCCTTATCATTTCTGATTGAGGTTATTAGAGATTTTACTTTTCTGTTTCTAGTTAATCTGGCCAAAGGTTTACTGTTTTTTTTTTTTTATCTTTTCAAAAAAACAACTTTTTGTTTCATTAATTTTCTGGATGATCTTTTGTTTTCAATTTCATTAATCTCTTATTTAATTTTGGTTATTTCTTTTCTTCTGCTGGGTTTGGGATTAGATTGTTCTTCTTTTCCCAATTCCATAAGATGCTCCATGAATTTGTTGATGTGTTCTCTTTATGTTTTTCAAATATAGACATCTGCAATAAATTTTCCTCTGAAGACTACTTTTGCTGTATCACACAGCTCTTGGTAACTTGTGTCTTCATTGTTGTTATGTTTGAGGAATATAATGATTTCCTCTTTTATCTCTTCCTGAACCCAACCATCATTCAGCAGAAGGTTGTTTAATTTCTAAGTCTGGATGAACGTTTTTGTTGAGTTGAGTTCTACCTTTATTGCCTTGTTGTCTGAGAAGATCCAAGGTATAATTTCTATTCTTTTAATTATGCTGAGGTTTGATTTGTATCCTAAGATGTGGTCGATTTTGGAGTATGTGCCACAGGCTTATAAGAAAATGTATATTCCTTAATTTTGGAATGGTGTCTTCTGTACATGTCTATTAATCCCATTTGTTCTGGGATCACATTTAAGTCCTTTGTATCTTTGTCTCATTTCTGTTTAGAGGATCTGTCCAGTTCTGTCAGAGTAGTATTAAAGTCCCTGACTATTATGACATTATGGGGTATCATATTTGTCAGAATCATCAAGGTCTGTTTTACAACCTGGGACCATTTAAGTTAGGTGCATAATATTTAAAATCGATATATCTTCTTGTTGTATTGTTCCTTTGACCCATATTAAGTATCTATCTTTGTCTTTTTTAACTTTAGTTGCTTTAAATCCACTTGTATCTGAAAACAAGATTGCAACCCCTCCTTTCTTCGGATTTCCATTTGCTTGAAATACAGTTTTTCATCCCTTAACCCTGAGTCTCAATTTATCTTTCAAGGCTAGGTGTGTCTTCTGGAGACAGCATATGGATGACTTGTGCTTTTTTATCCAAATAGCCAGCCTGTGCCTCTTCAGTGGAGAATTCAGTCCATTGACATTTTTTGAGAGAATTGATAAGTATGGTGAAGTTCTGTTCATCTTATTTTGTGAAAGTCCTCTGTGTAGGTTTTTCTTTTGTGCCATTGTGAAAGCTATGTTTGGACCTTTAGCTTCTGGGTGTTTACTTTGCTTGTGGTCCATTGTGGAGGTCAGTGTTGAGAATAGGTCTAAATATTTCCTGTAGAGCTGTTCTTTTTTTCTTTTTCTTTTTTTTTTGAGACAGAGCCTCAAGCTGTCACCCTGGAGAGAGTCCTGTGGCATCACAGCTCACAGCAACCTCCAACTCCTGGGCTCAAGCGAGTCTCCTGCCTCTGCCTCCCAAGCAGCTGGGACCACAGGCGCCCGCCACAACGCCCAGCCATTTTTTGGTTGCAGCCGTCATTGTTGTTTGGCGGGCCCGGGCTGGATTTGAACCCGCCAGCTCAGGTGTACGTGGCTGGCGCCTTAGCCTGTTGAGCCACAGGCGCCAAGCCTAGAGCTGGTCTTGATGTGGTGAATTTCCTCAGTGCTTATATATCTGCAAGATTTGATTTCTCCATCCATTTTGAAGCTTAGTTTAGCAGGATCTAGAATTCTGGGCTGGAAATTATTTAGGAATGTTGAAGGTGGATGACCATGCTCTTCTGGCTTGGAAGCGTTCAGTTGAAAAGTCTGCTGTCGGCTCGGCGCCTGTGGCTCAACAGGCTAAGGCACCAGCCACGTACACCTGAGCTGGCGGGTTCAAATCCAGCCCGGGCCCGCCAAACAACAATGATGACTGCAACCAAAAAATGGCCGGGTGTTGTGGCAGGAGCCTGTAGTCCCAGCTACTTGGGAGGCAGAGGCAAGAGACTCGCTTGAGCCCAGGAATTGGAGGTTGCTGTGAGCTGTGATGCCACGGCACTCTATCCAGGGTGACAGCTTGAGGCTCTGTCTCAAAAAAAGAAAAAGAAAAGTCTGCTGTCATCCTAATGGTTCTGCCTCTGTAGGTCAGTTGCCACTCACTCCTGGCTGCTTGCAGAATTTTTTTCTTTCATCTTGACTTTGGACAGGTTCATTACAATGTGTCTTGGAGATGCTCTGTTTGAGTTGAGATGACCTGGAGTTCGATCTGAAAGGAGTGTGTCGGAGTCTTTAGTAAAACTTGGGAAATTTTCATTTATGATAGTCTCCAATAGGGCTTCTATTCCTTTGGGACAATCTTCTTCCCCTTCAGGAATTCCTATTTTTCGTATGTTTGAACACTTCATAGAGTCTCACAGTTCTCTAAGCATCTGTTCTTCTTTTTCTGTCTTCTTTTCTGCCTCTTTAACTACCTGGGTAACTCAAAAACTTTATCCTCTAGCTCTGAGTTTCTTTCTTCTGCATGGTCTAACCTATTTTTGATACTTTCTACTGCATCTTTACATTCCCTGATTGTCTCCTTCATTTCTTTAAGCTCCATCATATCCTTTCTATATTCTACATATCTCTTGTCTGATTTTTGGTTCTGTCTTTCCATTTGCTTGTCCATTCCTTCTATTGTCTTTATCAACCATCTTTCAAATTCCCTTTCTGTCAAGTCCATTAATTCTTTTAGGTGGAGTCTACTGCAGTAGCTGCCTCATGGTCCCTTGGGAAAGTTCCTCTGTTTCAGTTTTTCACATTGCCTGAATTTTTCTGTTTGTTCCTCCTCATGTGTTCTTTCTTCTTGTTCATCTCCTTGTCCTCCTTTTACCTTCTGACTACCTTCTTTGTTTCAAACAGAAGTCCTTGCTCTTGATGACAGCATGTTGCAATATGTCTCCAGGACACCAGGTAGCACTGTGGATTTTTTAGGACATAGAGCACAGCCAGAAACCTCTAGGGTCCTTACTCCAAACTTAGTCACCTTTGGTGATCACCTGATTGTGTCCTCAGCATTCAGACCCTGCTGGGTTGGGATCTTAAAGCTCACAAGAATCCTTCAGGGAAAGGTCTCACAGTGCTCCTTGACTCCAGTTCTCATGGGGTGCGGGAGTCCCTCAGCCTGTCCCAAGAATGGCATTCTGATCCCGGCAGGCGGAATTAAGATGGCCGCACTTTAGGCTTTTGCTAAGACCTTCTCATGACCTTCCCACAATGGCAGCCCCCTGGCCGCAAGATCTTCCCAGTATGGCTGCCCCACCAGCCACCAAACCTATGTTAAGTCCACTCCAACCAGCATTCAAATCTGGTTGCTCTTTGCTGTACAAGCCCTCCCACTCTCCCAAGCTTTCTACTCCATGGGCAGCTTCCCCCAACAACTGAAAACTCCAGAAAGGCTTCCTCCCATCCCAGGCCTCTGTGGGTGGCCAGCCAATCCCACCCAGTAGCAATCATTTGTCTAAGTCATCAGATTTTGACCACTCTGGATCATATGCTTGTATCTAGCTCACCACCTTCTCAATGTGCTCCCTGAGCTATGACTCTGGGTAAGGTCCCCATGCCACATATGGCTGTGTTCTCTCATTTTCCCCAGTCATAGTAGGAGAGCTCAGCTTAACAATCCTTCTGGTCTGCCATCTTGTGCCACCACTCCCCCCAAATTTGTTTATTTTTACCATTAAAATTCTCATTAAAGGAGTTGGGAGAGAAAGCCTTTACTTTTGTAGTACATGATGCAGTCTGAAAATCTCTAGGATAATTTCATCCAAGCTTTCAAGAAAGCCAGTCTGAGGCTCCCACCTGATTCCACTTTCTAAATATCCTTCATTTATAAAGCTGGGGTTTTCCCTGCTGTTTCAGTTTGGGAAGGGACTTTTCAGGTGGAGACAAAGGCTTACAACATCTACTGGAGGAAAATTTTACCACATTATTCTGAGAGACTCGGTACTGAAGTAGAACATGGTATTTGTGCTAACAGTTGAATTTTGAAGACAGTCATATATCTTTACTTGCTTTTATAATTCTTTTGTGAAAGATTTGACGTTAGAAGATATTAACTTATACTCTTTATTTTAATCATTTCCCCAGCATGTTTCTAGTCATATAGAAGATGTTTTATGGAGGTCGTGTGTGTGTACTCAAAAGTAAACAAAGACTGGGCTTGGTGGCTCACACCTGTAATCCTAGTACTCTGGGAGGCCAAATTGGGTGGGATTGCTTGAACTCAGGAGTTCAAGACCAGCCTGAGCAAGAGTGAAACTTCATCTCTACTAAAAATCAGAAAAACTAGGTGGCATTATAGCAGGCACCTGCAGTCTCACCTACTTGGGAAGCTGAGGCAAGAGGATTGCTCAAACTCAAGAGTTTGAGGCTGTTGTGAGGATAATGCCATAGCACTTTACCCAGTGTGACAGAGTGAGACTCTGTCTCAAAAAAAAAAAAAAAAAAGAAAGTAGGATAAAGAAATGCCACCTTTTCTTGGGAAAACTTTTACTTGGTTTAACAGACTTGGAGGAAAATGCACAACTTACTGGTTTACAACCCAATGAATTTTCACAAAGTGAACACACTACATACTTAACACCTAAACCCCCCAATCCTTCTTCTCCACTCTAACAGTACCATCCCTCCTACCAAGAAAAATTATTACCCTGCCCTCTAACACCATGGAGTGTTAGTTTTGCCTGCTGTTAAATTTTATTTAAATGGAATCATTGGTCATCTACGCTCCTGTGTCCACAGTTGTGTCTCATTATTATGCTTGTGAGAATCACCCATGTGGCTGCATTAGTGACAGTTCATTCATTCTCATTGTTATTCTGTAGCCTATTGTGTGGTGGTGCCCTAATTTGTTGACACACTGTCCTGTGGATGGACACAGTTACGTTTGGGGTTATCATGAATAAAATTTCTCTGAACCTTTTCACATGTGTCTTTTGGTGGACAGAACTATTCATTTCCCTTGGGTATATACCAAAAAGTGGAATTTAGGATTATTAGCCCATGAGTTTGTTCAGTTTATTACTTTTGTTTTTTGAAATGTATTTTGACTTTGATGAATGCAAACAATATTTTAGCTTTGCATGTTTTTAAAAAATTTCTAGGTCAGATGATTAGGGTATTTGTTGTGTCTGTTTGTGTTTGTTAGGTAGTTTGTTTAGTTCTAGTAGATATCGCCAGCTTCCTGAAGGATTGTAACAATTAACACTCCCACCAGAGTCCATTTGCTATTTTACAAACACCATAATCCTCTATCATTTATGGTCCATTCTTTTTCTGCTTATGTATTTGTGATCTTTTGACTAATCACCGACCTTCTCAAGCCCAGACTCATCCCTTTCAGCACTGAATAGCAAGTGAAGGTCAAGGTGCATTAATTTTTTCACTATTTATTGGCCTGCCAAAGTAGGAAAGAAGGAAGGTTGAAAACAGGTTAGGAATTATTTGTAGTCACCCTAGCTTGGGCCTTGTTTGCCCTCCATCCTCACTAGCTATTTAGAAAGTCAGACCTACTAGATGATGGTAGACATGATTTGAATAAGCAGAGAGTGCAGATGCTTAATTTAAAAAGAAACCTAAGATTTTTCTTCTTAAAGATCAGCTTATAGGTTTATATGAATTAAATTTTTAGCAGTTGAATTAAATAATTTCTACTAATAGAGCTGAGTGGATCTCAGCACCATTCAGCCTTCCTTACATTATTTCATGAGAGTGGGTGTAATCAAAATAAAGCAAAACACAACAGTAAATATTGATTACTCTGAGGTGTTCCTCCATGGAAACAAAGCTATCTCTTCGGGCTGGTGGGTAGTGAACTTTACCCTTTCTGCCTTGTTTTGAACACAAGAATTTCTTCTAGATAATAGATAAAATGAAGTGAGTGGTAGAGGAGGCAGAGGAAATCGTCTTATATCACTGGGAATAAGACCCAGAGAATTGGAAGAAATCTACAGCATATGACTGGATTTGGGGGGCTCAGAGTACCCCACATTCACTCCCAGCCTCCTTGACAAGTCAAAAGAAATGTTTCCTCCTATTCTGATTACCCTCCTTTCCTAGAGTTGAAGACTGTGGAAAGGTGTGATTTCAGGGCTAACTGCTCGTATTCAGAATCCCCTTCCCATCATTAGTGAAGCCCACATGGATGCAGACCCTTAAAAGTACCCCAAGAGTCAGGGCCAGACTAAACATCCCTACTAGTTTCCTAGAGCAGCTGTGACAAAGGCCCACAAACTGGGTGGCTTAAAACAACAGAAATGTAGAGCTTTCACAGTCTGGAGCCAAAAGTCCAAAATCAAAGTGTCAACAGGCCATGCTTCCTCTAAGACTCTGGGCAAAATCCTTCCTTACCTCTTCCTAGCTTCTGTTGGTGGCCAGCAAGCCCTGGGTCTCCTTGGCTTGCAGGTACCTCACTGCAATCTCTGCCTCCGTGGCCACGTGGCCACATGGCCATCTCTGTGTGAGAGAAACCCCTGGGAGTCTCTGTCTTCAATGGTGTTTTCCTCTTGGTATAAGGACACTGGTGGTATTGGATTAGGGCTGACCCCAGGGAACTCCTTTTAACTCAGTTAGGTCTGCAAAGACTCTATTTACACATAAGGTCACATTCACAGGTCAGGACTTTGGCATATTTTTTGGGGGGGGAATGCAACTCAATCCACAATACTGTTTTTCTTCAATTGAGTTCCCTAGAAGGAGATCCCAAGATGAGGTTTATGCTCGAGTGATTTCTTCAGGGACAGAGGAAAGAGCTAAGCAGAGATGTAGTCTCACAGGAAGACCGGCTTCAGCCTGATCCTATGGGACTCTTGAGCATGAATTCTCCCACTGGGTCAGTCCCAGTTTTAGGCAAGCGGATCAGCTCCTTATGCTACCATCTCATTTGGTCACTGGCTATGAGCCCACCTAGGTGTAAGCACCTGTGCAGAGTGACTCTATCTGCTGGGGACACGTCTCTGGAGCAGGGAGAAACTGTGCTGTGGGAAGCCAATTCCCACAGTAGCTAGGACTAGCTGGGGCTTCTGCATGGGACCCTAACATCAGCTATGACACTTGTCTTCCAATAGCTGATTGGAAGGGAGGGGAGGACTCTGCTTAGCATCTCTTGAGTGTATAGATTGAATGGCTAAGCCCATTCAATCTTAGTTCACTCTTGGGTGAACTAGGTGCTCACCCACTTCCCACCCAGTACATATGGAAAAATAAGCAATCTTTTGTTGGTAGACATTAAGATTATAATAGGGTCATATTAGGAAATTGACTCTGCTGTCTAGTTAGGTCTAAAAACAAGAACTGCAGATCAGTGATTCTAAACGCAGCATGACAATCCCCCAAGTTTAAATGGCAGCTTCTGGAAGTAAATCAACCCAAGCAGTAAAAGTGACATGCCACAGCCCCACCTGTGATATCCCCTATAGCCAACATGGCCCATTCCTTGTGGGCTCAGAGTCATACTGATGTCACCTTCAAGCCTGTCCTCTGAGGCTGGGCACAGTGGTTCACATCTGTAATCTTTGCACTCTGGGAGGCCGAGGCAGGTGGATCCCTTGAGCTCAGGAGTTCGAGACCAACCTGAGCAAGAGCGAGACCCTGTCTCTACCAAAAATGGAAAAATACTAGCTGGGGATGGTGGCACATAGCTGTAGTCCCAGCTACTTTGGAGGCTGAGACAAGATTATTGCTCAAGTCTAAGAGTTTGAGGTCACTGAGCTGTGACACATGGCACTCTACCCAGGGTGACTAAATGAGATTCTGTCTCATAAAAATAAGGCCTGTCCTCTGTGTTTCTTTGGTTTTTCTACCTTGGAGCCTCCTCCAGAGGGGCAGAGAGCTCAGCCCAAATCCTCAAGTGCAGCTTGGAAATGAGCGAGACACTGCAGTTGCCACAGACCGGAGTGGGTGGCCAAGCCCCGCTCTCTGTCTTTGGGCATTTCTCAGAGGACTCTGTGCCCTTCCCAGGGCTGCTGGCAGAGTCCAGGCTCAGGGGCTATCGGGGTCTCTATGGGTATCCCTTCCTTCCTCAGTTCATCTCCCTGCCCCTGCTTCCTGGGCTCACCTCCCAGAGAAGCCACCTACACCCCTCTTTATCTCAGGCTTAGCTTTCCCAGCCACCCACATACAGCTTCCTGGAAGAATATTTTCCACCCAGCTTTGAAAGGTATAACCTACTCAAGATCAAGCAGCTTTTGTGTGTTTTCCTGAGGAGTTGGGTTATGTTTGACATTGGCCATGGGCTCATCAAGCTTGATAACAGAGGACTCTGGCCATGCAGTGGGGGGGAGTGGGGGCTAATCTTAATTATGTGCCAGACCCAACCCCAAATTCCACTTTTTGTTTTCTTTTAAGTGATAGAAATTTATACCTAGTGAAGTGTATATTTTAGGTGATAACTCATGAGTATTGGTAAATACAGACCCCATGTTGCTAGCATCCCTATCCAGATACAGAGCATTGCCCTTACCCCAGAATGCTTCCTCATTCCCCTTCTAGGCAAAGGCAACATTGGATCTGATTTCTATCACCTTATATTACTTTTGACTATTGTCAAACTTGCTATTAACATATTCATACAGAATAGGACTTAATGTCTAGCTCCTTTTGCTCAATACAATGGTTATGAGATCTATTTTGTTGCATATATAAATAATTTGTTCCTTTCATTGGTCAGTAGTATCTCCTATGAGCAAACCACAATTCCATCATCCTTTCTCTTGGTAATGGACATTTGCTTTTTTTCTGCTTTGGGGCTATTACAAAAGCTGGTATGAACACTCATGTACAAGGTTTTGGGGGGCTATATATTTTCATTTCTTTTGGGTAAATACTTAGAAATTAGTTGACTAGTAATTTTTTTTTTTTTTTACTTTTTAAAAACCTGCCAAACTGTTTTCTAAAGTGGTTGTACCATTTTTTATTCAGAAAGTTCCAGGTCAGTCTCTTTAACTTCAGCCATTGCCATCAGTATCACCAAATTGCTTTTCAAGGAAAATGTGATGATTTGGATAATCATTTAGGGTGGATGTTATTGACTCCTCACCCTTGGTGAACAGTATAGACTTCCCCACTCCATGGATATTGGGCTTGGCCATGGGGTCTTGGATGGGACAATAGAAGGTCAATGGATGTGATAGAATCAAAGGCACGGGCTGCCCTCATGTGTGAATCTTGCCTTCTTATGTTTCAAGTCCTGGCTAATCCTCAGATCCACAGAAAGGGAGATGTACAGAAAAGCTGAACCCAAACTATTGTCTGAGCCAAACACAGTTGAGTCCAGCCACCAAGAACACTTTGAGAATAATCCTTTTTTAGGCCATTGGCTTGTGGGATGATTTGTTTACAGCATAACTGTGGCAGAGACTGGCACCATAGAGCCAGTTGTCCTTGTCAAGCCTGTCAAACTGCCTGGTAGCATAACTGCCCCACTCCCAGCTAGACTGACTGCTAAAGTCTACATGTAACCTCATCATGAATAACTGCATTCTGACTATTCCAGGCAACCTTGAACTCCCCACAACCCAATATTTATCAAAGGCTTGCTTAAAAGAAACGATATGTACAAAGGACTGCCTGAAAGTTACACCATCCAGCCACTGTCTGAGTCCTCTGAAATGTCTCTGTGGAGTGATCCCAGGTGGCAGAGAGCTGCGTCCTCAGACGGAACTGTTTTCACTTTTTCAGAACGGCATCTGCCAAGTTGTGCTTTGAGATAATGCTAATCAAATGTGTCTTAGAGGAAATTATAGGAAAAACCTTCATGACACTTGTGTTGGGGAAGCTCTGTGAAACATCGGTGGAGGGGGTGTGATTTTTACTGTGATTAATACTGTTGTAAGCTTTTTTTTTTCTTTTTATACAGGGTCTCACTTTGTTGCCCTTGAGAAAAATGAGCAGACAGGGTCTCACCTTGTTGCCCTTGAGAAAAATGGGCAGCCTTACACACAGCAAACCCAGACAGTGCCAATGCCAGCTCTTTGCACTATCCAGGAATGACATAACAACTTTCCACCATCTTTCCTGCACCTTCTCCCCAATCCAACTCTTCCTACCTCCCCCAAGACAGCTCACCCTCCTAGGCAGAGGTGGGGATAATAGTAACTGTGTGTGAAGTGTTGACTAGTGTTCTGGACTAGCCATGTTAGGTATTGACTGGACAACATTATACTATAGGAAAGTGGCAAAAAAAATGCATGACATGCTAATTTTCATCTATGAACAAGAGAAGCATGAGTCCAAAGGAATAAATTTTAAAGGGCAGTGGCACAAATGAAGCTGCTCTGGAATTACATCCTGCCAGCTGTGCTAGTTCACCACGCTGATCATAGGTGAGATAATGGCATCTCTCTCGTGGGGTTGGGGAACAAATGACCTCATTGTGAATGAATGAGATAATATGTATAGAACACTTAGAACAGTTCCTGGCAAAATTACAGCACCAGCAACTGGCTAGAGATTTAATTTTATCTATGAAATTTTTCATTCCAAAGTTCACAAATTATTACATTTATATATACATTTTAATAATATTTGAATATAAATTAATACTACTTTTAATCATTTAACTGTAACTCATGTTGTTAAACATTTTTCAAAAACAAACTTTTTAATGGTTACAAATATTCCATTTCATACTAGTGGTACAATATATTCAGTCATTTAGCTTTTCTTGGGTAATTTGAGAGTCATTACTCAGTCTACCAACACTCTTTCTTTTTGGTCCTAAATCCCTCTACATCACATCATGCTTCAGTCAAGTCTTAATCCTAAATTAGAAATTAGGCAGAAACTCAAGCATTTTCTTTTGCTTCCTACATAATTAACAATTGTCTTGCCCATCATTTCCTTTTAAAATTCTGCGCATCCTTCAAGGCAATTTTATTTTATTTTATTTTATTTTATTTATTTTATTTTTTTTGAGACAGAGCCTCAAGCTGTCACCCTGGGTAGAGTGCCATGGCATCACAGCTCACAGCAACCTCCAATTCCTGGGCTCAAGCGAGTCTCCTGCCTCTGCCTCCCAAGTAGCTGGGACTACAGGCGCCCGCCACAGCACCCGGCCATTTTTTGGTTGCAGCCGTCATTGTTGTTTGGCAGGCCCGGGCTGGATTTGAACCCGCCAGCTCAGGTGTAGGTGGCTGGCGCCTTAGCCCATTGAGCCACAGGCGCCGAGCCGGTACATGTTTTTTGTTTGGAGACAGAGTCTCATTTGGTCACCCTTGGTAGAGTGCTGTGGCATCTTAGCTCACAGCAACCTCAAACTCTTGGGTTCAAGTGATTCTCTTGCCTCAGCCTCCCAAGTAGCTGCCACTACACGTGCTGGCCATAAGGCTTGGCTATTTTTTACAGATGGGGTCTCACTCTTGCTCAGGTTGGTCTCAAACTCCCAAGTGCTAGGATTACAGGTGTGAGCCACCACACCCGACCATCCAAGTACATGTTTTTCATGTTGTCTGTCTTCTGTGCTATTCCTGTAGGTTTGCTATTAAAATATATTAAACTATAAAAAAAAGAAAGAGAGAAGCAAACTGCACCTCTACACATGTCATTCCCAAATCAAACTTGGTGTCTTGGCAATTGGGCCAGGCTCCAGGTTATAAGCACATCCCCTCAGGGAACATAGCATGGTAGTGACCAGAACTGGAGTGAGGGGACAACTTAGGTTGGTGTTTCTTTGTTCTATCCATGAACTTTTTTGTTTGGAATACATCAGGAATTATTTTCTAGGGAAGAAAGAGCTGAAATAAAAAGCTGTTCAAGGCTATCCAGGCTGTCCAACTTTCCAGGCCTTTATAGCAAAACTGTCCCATCTATCATGGCAAACACTGTAACCTTCATTCAGAAGCATGCAGAAGGGCTGTGTTTTTACTTTGATTTGTTTTTGTGATTGAACATTTGGGGTATCTAAGACAGATTTCCGAGAAGTAAAAACACATTGAAGTGTGCCACATCATGAAAGAGTCTGCAAAGCAAAACACAAGTTTCATTTCTGCCTTTGTGTCTTTCTTTCTTTCTTTCTTTTTTTAATATCCCCAAAGCAGCATTTATTTACCCATTGAATTCCAAAACATTTATTTTAGAAGTCTGGCATTTCGTAATCACCCATCTTGATTGACATGGGCTGACCCATGTGGTGCTGTCAGATACACAAGAACAATAGCCAAAGAGTTACAAAAAATAAATCCATGATTCTTTTTTTTTTTTTTTGTAGAGACAGAGTCTCATCTTATCGCCCTTGGTGGAGTGTGGTGGCATCACACAGCTCACAGCAACCTCCAACTCCTGGGCTTAGGCGATTCTCTTGCCTCATCCTCCTGAGTAGCTGGGACTACAGGCGCCCACCACAACGCCCGGCTATTTTTCTGTTTGCAGTTCGCCGAGGCTGGGTTTGAACCTGCCACCTTCGGTACGTGGGGCCAGCGCCCTACTTGATGAGCCACAGGCACTGCCCCTAAATCTATGATTCTTTTTTTTTTTTGAGACAGAGCCTCAAGCTGTCACCCTGGATTGAGTGCTGTGGCATCACAGCTCACAGCAACCTCCAATTCCTGGGCTCAAGCGAGTCCATTGCCTCCGCCTCCCAAGTAGCTGGGACTACAGGTGCCTGCCACAACGCCCGGCCATTTTTTGGTTGCAACCGTCATTGTTGTTTGGCGGGCCCAGGCTGGATTCGAACCCGCCAGCTCAGGTGTACATGGCTGGCGCCTTAGCCCGTTGAGCCACAGGCGCTGAGCCTAAATCCATGACTCTTAAACAATCGCAACCAAAGAAAAAGTTACAAGTATCAAAACTTTAGATGCATTGCTTTGAAAAGAAGGTCTGTGCGCATCATAATTTAAAGAGGCAAAACAAGGCGGTACTGAAACCTCACGCTCACGGTTTATTATAAAGCTGATGGAAAGGAGCAATTTGTCTCTCTGTATCAGCTTCCCTTAACAGTTTTCCATTAGCTGAAGAAAGAGGTGGTAGGGGTGAATTCATTTTTGCATGCACAAGATGTACTGCTTAATAAAACACTATCAGCTTGTTTTAAATATCAACTGTAGCCTGTGTTGGCTAATTCTCCTTTCTAATTCCCCCCCCCACCCGTTAATTTCACCTGGATTTCCCTAATCAGCAGACATAGTAAAATCCTTCATTCACTTCTCTGAACAATTCAAAAAGGGAGCTCCTGTGGGCTCAAAGCAACCATCAGTCCATCAATGCCCATGAAGATTTATCTGAAACTGCTTTCCAAGGGGCAGGAGAGCAGATCTGAGTAGCTGTGCTGCCAATACAGATAGGTTTAGCACTAGATATTTAGTGATGGTGGCAAGGAAGAATTGGTGATGATGGGGTGGTGGGTGAAGGAAGGGTGAGGGACCCGAAGGCTCTTCAGGTGCCTTCTCCTGCTTCTTCATCCTGTTGGTCACTTGTCCAGAGGGTGAGGTTGTCTTGCAGCAATTGTATGATGAGTGTGGAATCCTTATAGGACATAGTTTAGTTTAGTGTGTCCAGCTCAGCTATCGCATCATCGAAGGCTTGTTTGGCTAAGAGGCAGGCTTGCTCAGGTGCATTCTGGATCTCATAGTAGAACACAGAGAAGTTGAGGACCAGGCCCAGCCGGATGGGATGTGTTGACTGCATTTGCTCTTTGCTGATTTCAAAGGCTTCCTTGTAGGCAGCTTCAGAAGCTTCCACCACACTGTTTTTCTTCTCCCCAGAAGCTACCTCTGCCAAGTAGCAGTAGTAATCACCTTTCATTTTCAGGTAAAACACCTTGCTCTCATACTGGAAATCATTGCAGTTCTTGATGAGGAGCTCGTGGAACAGAGCCAGGACATCATTGCAAACTGTCTCCAGCTCCTTCTCAATCTTCTCCTGGTAAGCTTTAACTTTCTTCATCAGCCATGGTTTTCTGCTCAATGCTGCTAATGACCCTCCAGGAAGATTGCCTGGCACCAACCACATTCTTGTAGACCACAGAGAGATTTCTATCTTCATTGGAGAGAGGTTCATTCGACTCTGTTCCCGCCTTCATGGCGGAGGCCAGGCCATTGTAGCACTGTGCATGCTTGGCCAGCCACGCCCGCCGTGGCAGCTGCTCCAACCCCGCGTGTCACTCGTAGGCTCAGCCTCGCCTCGCGCCAGGCACCGCTCACTCGCTGGCCCATGGGTCTGCTCCAGGGTCGCCCTCTGCCTTTGTTTCTTAGGGAGTAAATAAACCTTTTATAGATGACTAGGTTTCTAATTATTCTTTTTTTTTTTTAGATAGATATCTGTGCTTTTTTTTTTTTTTATTGTTGGGGATTCATTGAAGGTACAAGAAACCAGGGGTTTCTAATTATTCTTCAGGTAAGAATTACCTTTGAGAGAACATAATTATCTCTAAAAGAAAAAAATTAATGAGATTTCTAAAGATTCTCTCAAATGGATAAAAAATAATATATAAAGCTAAGAGAATTTTATTTGTTTATTTATTTTTGCGATAGAGTCTCACCCTGTCACCCTCAGTAGAGTGCTGTGGCATCATAACTCACAGCAACCTCAATCTTTTAAACTCAAGCAATCCTCTTGCCTCAGTCTCCTGAGTAGCTGGGACTACAGGTGCCCACCAGGGGGCCCAGCTAATTTTTTCTATTTAGTAGAGACAGGGTCTCACTCTTGCTCACGCTGGTCTTGAACTCCTGAATTCAGGCAATCCACCTGCCTTTGGCTCCCAGAGTGCTAGGATTATAGGGGTGAGCCACTGAGCTTGGCCCTCAAAAGGAATTTTAGAATATTGTATCTTTTGGCTCGGTGCCTGTGGCTCAGGCAGCTAAGGAGCCAGCCACATATACCTGAGCTGGTGGGTTCCAATCCAGCCCAGGCCCACCAAACAACAATGACAGCTGCAACCAAAAAATGGCCAGGCGTTGTGGTGGGCACCTGTAGTCCCAGTTACTTGGGAGGCGGAGGCAGGAGACTCGCTTGAGCCCAGGAATTGGAGGTTGCTGTGAGCTGTGATGCCATGACACTCTATCCAGGGTGACAGCTTGAGGCTCTGTCTCAAAAAAAAAAAAAAGGAATATCATATCTTAGTTTATCTTGGTCTGAGCCATGTAGATAATTTAATAGATGTCTAAATAAAACTACAGGGCTCGGTACAGAGGCTCATCCTCAAGGATCCCTTGAGGTCAGTCATTTGAGACCTGCCTAATCAAGAACAAGACCTCGTCTCTAGTAAAAATAGAAAAATTAGCTGGGCATGGTAGCTACTGCCTATAGTCCCAGCTACTCAGGAGGCTGAGGCAGTAGGATCACTTCAGCCCAAGAATTTGAGGTTGCTGTGACCTATGATGATGCCGCTGCACTCTACCACTCTATCTATGGTGACAGTGGAATCCTGTCTCAAAAATAAATAAATCTATAAAGTCCTAAACTGGGATCTAAAGTGTCATGTATTAAAGTATATAATCTTTTTCTTTTCTTTTTTTTTTGAGACAGTCTCACTATGTTGCCCTGGTAGAGTGCTGTGGCATCACAGCTCACAGCAACTTCAAACTCTTGGGCTTAAGCAATTCTCTTGCCTCAGCCTCCCAAGTAGATGGGACTACAGGTGCCCACCACAACACCTGGCTATTTTTTGGTTCTAGTTGTCATTGTTGTCTGGGTTCAAACCTGCCAACTCCAGTGTATGGTGGCTGGTGCTCTAGCCACTGAGCTATAGGTGCTGAGCCATAGACTATATAATCTTACATTAAATAAGTTTGAAACCTGATATGATTCCTTTTCCTATTATCATTTCATAAAAGTTCTTTTCTCCTGAATTTAGCAGTATGCGGAATTCACTGATTTGTGGGAGCAGATCTGCCATTAAAATAGGACTTTCTTTAATAAAAAAATGGAGCCAATACAGGGTTCTTTGGAAAATGGAGAATTTTCTCAATGAACACTCTTTGTTCAACAAGCTACCGTATCCTAGGACTTCCTCATCTCCCCACCTCAATTCTGTCTGCTTTTAAGAAACTATTTTTGCCTTAGTTATGAAAAATAGAATGAATCTTATCCCAGTTTCCTGTTAACACAAATAACAGACTGAAAACATGACAGTAACGCAGTCAGGAGGGACCCGAGGAGCTGTGTTGCATTTTTGTTCACTGTCTCTGTTTTTCAGAGGGTACCTGCCAGGTTACTGGCTGGGCTTTATTGTTACTGGACGTTCCTGTGCCCTTGGTTCTGATGCCCCTCACGGCACCATAAGTCAAACATGCACCGGATTTTGTCAATACTGTTATGAATGGTTAATGCCAGTAATAATCTGGGATGAAGTTAATCACTTTCCTGAGGCTCGGAAAATCGGTTACTGTACAGAAAATCCTCTGACTGACTTAGCTACTAAAATGGAAGAGTCACTTTCTCCTCTGCGAGGTGCTTAGGAGATCAGTTAGTCATTGTTTATAGATTTTCAAAGTCAGAATTCAAGAGCAAGTGAAGAGTTCTGTGCAAAGGCTAATGGCCACCTCAAGATACCTATGAATAGAGGCGGGTGAGGTGGCTGTAATCCTAGCACTCTGAATTCAGGACCAATCTGAGCAAGAGGAAGACCCATCTCTAAAAGTAACCAGGCGTTGTGGTGGGCACCTGTGGTCCCAGTTACTCGGGCAGCTGAGGCAAGAGGATCACTTGAGCCCAAGAGTTTGAGGTTGCTGTGAGCTATGAGGCCACAGCACTCTACTGAGGGCAGCAAAGTGAGACTCTGTCTCAAAAAAACAAAACAACACACAAAAAAAACCATAAAAAATTTTAAAACACCAGTTTCTTTTTCCCAAGTTATAATAAAGTGTGTGTTTCTTTTTTTTGAGACAGAGTCTCACTATGGCATCCTTGGTAGGGTGCTATGGTGTCACAGCTCACGGCAACCTCAAACTCTTGGGCTTAAACTCTTGCCTCAGCCTGCCAAGTAGCTGGGACTTCAGGCGCCCACCACAATGCTTGGCTATATTTTTGTTGCAGTTGCCATTGTTGTTTAGCAGGCCGGGGCTGGGTTCGAACCCGCTAGCTTCGGTGCATGTGGCCGGCACCCTAACCACTGAGCCACAGGCGCCAAGCCAACAAAGAGTTTTTTTTAAGTATATACGTGTTGTTCAATTTTGGCACGATTTGTGAAACATTAATTTCATGGGAAGTGTTTAATGAGAAGTCAGCAAAGCAACTTGTCCCTGAGGTTTCCTCATAAAATTTTTATAGATTTTCAAGAAAAGTAGATGATAAGGCATACTTATTTATGAAGCGGCAGAGATGACAAACAGACAGTTAAAAACAAGAGTATTGGTGCCCAATGGAAGGTTCCTACCCTCACTCTGACAATTAGCAGCTGTGTGACCCAGGATGAAATAATCAGGCTTGTTGAGTCTCTCAGTTTGATCTCTGTGAAATGAGGACAGAGATATGCTCAGGTTGTAGGATTATTGTGTGGTTTCAACAGAAAAATGTTCAACAGAGCACCTGTCAACTAGCACCCAGGGGTTACTAATTTCCCAAGACTATGCATTTCACAAGGGAAGTGACACTGGTGGCCACCTCTGTATGCCTGGTCCTGACTTGATGCCTGCCCCACAGTTGACATCCAGTTAATATATGCCTTAGTGTGTGTTTCTCCCCACATCTTATGTCAGGAAAGTATGTGACCCTGATATAATGATGTCAGCTAGTTGATTGCACACATCCAGTTAACGGTTTTATTTTTACTTTTATTTTTTTTGAGACAAAGTCTCACTACGTTGCCCTCGGTAGAGTGCCATGGCATCACAGCTCATAGCAACCTCAAACTCTTGGGCTTAAGTGATTCTCTCGCCTCAGTCTCCCGAGTAGCTAGAGCCTGCCACAACGCCTGGCTATTTTTTTTTTTTTTTCAGTTTTGGCCAGGGCTGGGCCTGAACCCACCACCCCTGGTACATGCGGCTGGCGCTGTACTCCTTGAGCCACAGGCGCCACCCCCAGCTATTTTTTGTTGTTGTTGCAGTTGTCATTGGTGTTTAGCAGGCCCAGGCTGGGTTTGAACCCACCAGCCTTGGTTTGTGTGGGCTGGCGCCATAACCACTGTGCTACAGGTGCCAACCCCAATTAGCAGGTTTAAATGATGTAAATCTAACTTTGTCAGTGCCCAGTCTTCCTTTCCCAGAAAATGACTGTATCCTGACATGGCTTTTCTTTCTGTGGATTTTTTTTTTTTTTTTTGAGACAGAGCCTCAAGCTGTCACCCTGGATAGAGTGCTGTGGCACCACAGCTCACAGCAACCTCCAATCCCTGGGCTCAAGTGAGTCTCCTGCCTCCACCTCCCAAGCAGCTGGGACCACAGGCACCCGCCACAACGCCTGGCCATTTTTTGGTTGCAGCCATCATTGTTGTTTGGCGGGCCCGGGCTGGACTCGAACCCCAGCTCAGGTGCACGTGGCTGGCGCCCTAGCCCGTTGAGCCACAGGTGCCAAGCCTCTTTCTGTGGATTTTTTGTGAGGGGCTAACTCAGTTGGATATTCACTATAGCAGTGAGGATAAGATGATGCATTTCATCTCTAAGTAGGCTTTACCTTTACCTTTCTTCTTCTATTTTTTCTAAAACTTATTTCCTTTTTTTAATTTTTATTTATTTATTTTGAGACAGAGTCTTACTTTGTCACCTTTAGTAGAGGGCTATGGCATCATAGCTCACAGCAACCTCAAACTCTTGGGCTAAAGCCATTCTTTTGCCTCAGCCTCCCAAGTAGCTGGGACAACAGGCAAGTTTCCTTTAAAAAAAAAAAAAGAAAGAAAGAAATTTTTGTTTTTTTCTTATTTTTCTACTATATCTGACTATTTTAAGGTACCCATATTTTTAAGGAAAATATTTGAAATATAACATAATGGAGGGAACTACCCAGCATCCCAGACTGTATACATAGTATCTGTTTTATAAAAGAAAATGTGTGTATGTGTGAGAATGTGTGCATTGTGTATGCACACTGATAGAAAAAAAGAAAAAGACTAGAAGGAGATAAACCACAACATTCACAGTAGTAATCTTGGGTAGTGGAACTATAGATTTTTTTCTTTTTACATTTTCTTCTAATACTTTCCAAATATTCTACAATTCACATGTATTATTTTTAAGTACCCCATAAAAAGTTCATATTATTTCTGTTGATAAATCTAATAGGTGTTATTGTTGTTCCTGGTCTTACTTGGTATCTCTTTCATGGAAATTTCTTTTACCCATGTTCTCTTTCACAAAAAAATGATGGCTCTTAAACAAAAAAAAAAAGGGTGGCGCCTGTGGCTCAGCGAGTAGGGCACTGGCCCCACATACCGAAGGTGGTGGGTTCAAACCCAGCCTTGGCCGAACTGCAAAACAAAACAAAAAAACCAACCAATAAACAAAATGATGGCTCTTACCTCTCTTGTATACTATAATAATCCTTGAAATGTTGTTCTTCCCCAAAGTTTCATCTTCTACCTTCTTCACACTCAACACACCCTCCATGAGTGATTTTATGTACTCGTGGTGTTCTCCTTGGCATTCTTATACTAGTGGTTGCAAACCTATCTCCTGGTTAGGTATTTTTCCTGAGCTCCCAACCTACATATCCATCATTTCTACTAAAGATGCCTCACAGGCACCTTAAACTGAGAGAGAGAGAGAACATTCACATACCTTTTACTACAGTATATTGTTAGGATTGTTCTATTTCATTAAATATTGCTTATATGGAATTCAGTACTATCCTCAGTTTCAGGCATCCATTGGAAGTCTTAGAACATACACCTCATGGATAAGGGGAGAGTATATAGGTGAACATTTCCCTTATTTGAATCAGTATTCAAAATTATTGGAAGATACTGTAAAAATTCCAGCAGCTGAAATATTACATTCTAAGATGTGGTGATGTCTTAGCTATGCAGAGGATGGAGTTAGGGAGTATGTAGGCAGCCTCAGGCAACTGTCTAAACAGATAAAGGAACTCTGCGTATAAGCCTAGAACTCATTTTAGTCTGTAATTCTTCAAGAATCAAAGTGGATCTTTTTTTTTTTTTAACTTTATTCAAATTAATATGAGGGTATAATATTTAGGTTACATTGTTCTCACTTCCAGGGTAAAGTTCCATTTGTAGAAAAGCCCCTCCAAGGTGAATCTTTCAACAGAGAAAGTTCTCCCAGAATACATTGTAACAGCATGGGAAAATAATTATGATGTGATATTAAGTTTAAAATGTGGGATATAAAATTATATGTAGATTGTAATTCTGGCTACAAAAGTGGCTGCCTAAAATGCCATGGATTTCCAAAAATGAATGTATTTCTAAAAGCTTCAGTTTTCCCCCTTTCTATTAAAAGGATATTGTATCAGCATCATGAGAAGGTAGGATCATTCTTAAGTTCTCTAGCACAAACAAGAAATAGTTTCATTTCACATGGTTTATTTCCTTGGTAAGACTGATCATAAACCTCACACATGCAGATTATGAGGCTGTCTGGTCTCAGTTTAGTTTCTAACCATATGAGTTCCACATGTGATGGCAGACATTAAGTGCCAGGATAGTCATAGATCCACCTGTAGAAAGGGAGGATTATTTCCCCATAGACCGCTTCTCTAGGGAGTCTATGCAGGAGTAGAGGAAAATACATGTTCAAATTGACCTATAAACCTAGCTTAATAGTGTCAAATGGCAGCCCTGGAGACAAGCCAGGCAGAAGTTCATTTATATGAATGCATTTCCAAACTAGGGTCCATTTTTTCCCCCCACTCCCCCACATCATGCCCATTAGGTGGGAGCACACCAATCCCTCCCTTCCCCCAACTTGAATTAAGTTTTACTCCTATGTGGGCATGTATTAGATTGTCTACTGAGTAGATATTTGCTTTTCCATTCTTGTGATACTTTACTGAGAAGAATGTGCTTCAACTCCTTCCAGGTTAATACAAAAGATGTATAGTACCATCTTTTTTTTTTGTATGGCTGTTCTGTGACTTAATGTTCAGCCTTTCTACACTCACAACCAATTATGAAGATCTTGAAGACATCATCTCTCTCCATTCCAACCCCAACATAGTGATCTCCCAGCTTGCTTGTACCCTTAACCAAATTGAGTGTGATTTAGGTATGAAGAACAAGGAGCTTTCTAACATGATAAAGTTATGTTTTGCTTTTGAATGAACTTCCACTACTATATTGTAAATGCTTTTAAAAAGAAAATTATTACTTAAATTTCACAAGATATGTGTGTGTGTATATATTTATGTCAACAAAAGGCCTAAGTAAAACTGGTTGTATCAGTCTCACTTTAGGATAACTGGGGGCCTCATTACTGTTTAATAAAGATTTATAGGAAACTAAGAAAGATGAAAATTCTGACTGGGCTCTATCTTTTGAGGTTTTTTGTTTGTTTTTGAGACAGAGTTTCTCTCTGTTGCTGGGGCTAGAATGTTTATACCTCACTGTAACCTCCAATTCCTGGGCTAAAGCAATCCTCCTGCCTCAGGGTCTGAGTAGGTGGGATATTTTGTAATTTTTGTAGAGATGGGTCTCACTATGTTGCTCAGGCTTATCTGGAACTCTTGGCCTATAAGGGATCAGAGTGCTGTGATTACAGGGATCAGCCACCAGGCCTGGCTTAAAGAGCTCTTTAAATTAGGCTCGGCGCCTGTGGCTCAATGGGCTAAGGCGCCAGCCATGTACACCTGAGCTGAAGGGTTCGAATCCAGCCCAGGCCCGCCAAACAACAATGATGGCTGCAACTAAAAAATGGCCGGGCGTTGTCGTGGGCATCTGTAGTCCCAGCTACTAGGGAGGCAGAGGCAAGAGACTCACTTGAGCCCAGGAATTGGAGGTTGCTGTGAGCTGTGATGCCATGGCACTCTATCCAGGGTGACAGCTTGAGGCTGTCTAAAAAAAAAAAAAAAAATCTATTAAATTAAAATTTCTTAACTGGGGGCAGCGCCTGTAGCTCAGTGGGTAGAGCGCCAGCCACATACACTGAGGCAGCAGGTTCAAATCCAGTCCGTTCCAACTGAAAGAACAAAAATAGCCGGGCATTGTGGCAGATGCCTGAGGGAGGTGAATCACCTGAGCCCAAGATTTTGAGGTTGCTGTGAGCTGTGACGCTACAGCACTCTACCGAGGGCAACAGCTTGAGACTTTGTCTCAAAAAAAAAAAAAAAAAATTCTTGGCCGCCCTTGTGGTTCATCGAGTAGGGCGCCAGCCCCATATACCGAAGGTGGAGGGTTCAAACCCAGCCTCGGCCAAACTGCAAAACAAAAATGGCTGAGCGTTGTGGCAGGTGCCTGTAGCCCCAACTACTCAGGAGGCTGAGGCAAGAGAATTGCCTAAGCCCAGGAGTTGGAGGTTGCTGTGAGCTGTGTGACGCCACGGCACTCTACCGAGGGTGATAAAGTGAGACGCTGTCTCTACCAAAAAAAAAAAAAAAAAATCCTAATTGGTAAGGCGGGTCATCCGTGAATTGTAAGGCGGGTCACGCTTGAATTTTATTGCTTTTGCCTGCCCTATTGTCTTCTACAATTCATCAGGCATACTAATTCCCAAGTGTTAAAAAATTCAAGTCCCCGGCGGTAACTGTGGCTCAAAGGAGTAGGGCGCCGGTCCCATATGCCAGAGGTGTCAGGTTCAAACCCAGCCCCGGCCAAAAACTGCAAAATAAATAAATAAATAAATAAATACATCTCAAGTCCCAATTCACACCTCAGACTTCTCTTCTGACCTACAAAAATCATATCTTAACCTACTTTTCTTATGCAAAGTGGTCAAAAGGAAAAACCTTAAGACTGTATTTAGATCTCTATAAACCACTAGATTGCTTATCTGGTACTTCCCTTTTGCAGAAAAACCACGCAATGAATAAATAACATGAGGCCAAGTGTAGACAAAACTCTGATAGCTTTGTTCACAGACGAAACCATAGAGAGAAGCCTCCCCAAACCTAGTCTGAATTTATCTCACTGCCTACTCATCCCCGCTCCCTAGCCCAATACCCAGAAATAAATCTGTTTAAGTATAAAAGAGAAATGAAAAACCCCAAGAACATGAAGCAGACTCGAGAGCCTCATCTCTCCCTTTCCCACCCACAGATTGGCTGGGGCTCTGCGGCCGGCTTTGGTGTCCAGCCTCCCCGGCCCAGCATCTTGCTAGTACTCCGGCTTCCCACCGCTCCGCTAAAGACACGTGTTCTTCCTGCCAACCTGCGCAGCAGGAAGCCGAGCTCTGCCCCGCCCCATATTTCCCAGGTCTGCTCCGCCTACCATAATTCCGACCAATCGCAAACCGTAGTGTAGGCAGGTCCCACCCCTCAGGGCCCGGCCCGCCGGCTTTGTTCTTCCCGGCTCCCTCTCTCCGCCTGTGCGCTCCGGGTTAACCGAGTGGCAGCCGCTGATTGGTGGTCGCGGCACAGCCAATCAGAAGGGGGCACCTCACGTTAGGGTTCCGAGTTTTAAACGCGCAATCCCGGGCCGAGCGGAGGAGCGAGGAGGGGCAGCGCGCTAGGTTGGGAAGGGGGTCCGGACGCGGACCAAGAACAAGCGGCCCGCACCCTAGCTGCGCTGGGATTGGCCGGTTCGCGGCGCCCTCCGCCCCCAGCCCGCCGTCTGGGAGGACTCCGTGAGGGTTTTCTTCTCTTTCCTGCGGTGTCGCCCGGGAGGAGGACAGCCGGACCCCGAGGTCCGGGAGTGCCCAGCGGCTGCCGGTGCGAGGAGGCCGCGCTCCGCACCTGCCGCCATGAGGCCCCGGAAAGCCTGCCTGCTGGTGCTGCTCCTGGCGCTGGCGCAGCTGCTGGCCGCAGCAAGCGCGCAGGGAACCGACGAAGGTGAGCGGGAGAGCGAGCGTGCGGCTGGGCCGGGGCTTCTCCGCGGGCCGGCGACTTGCGCTGGGGCCTGGGGGTGGTGTGGCCCCGGCGACCGGTCGGGCCTCGGCGCAGAGCCGCTCCAAAGCTAGCGACAGGCACCGCGACCGAGACAGACTTGCCGGAGTTCAGGCGTAGCAGCGGTGGGCAGGGTCGCTCTGCGCGTCCCGGGAGAGCAGGGCGGCCGATAGGCCGAGACTTCAGGCTGAGGGCTCCCGAGCTCTGACTCGCTGGAAGCTCTCTGCCTCTCGGGTCTTGGGGGGAAGGGATGCGGAGTATTCCTGGTTTGCTTAGATCGGTTCAGGCGGACTGCCCTCCGCCCGCTCCTGGGAAGAGGCGCAGGGGAACTGCTTAAAATTTCCAAGTTTGCACACCCAGGAGTGTGAAGAAGAGAGGACCATTGCTTTCAAAACATTTTAGAGAAGGCCAGGGCACGAGGACCCAAGTGGGAGCTCTTTGGAGCAGCCGCAGGCAGCAAGCACTTCTTGGTCTGTAGGTTTGGAAGTAATTAACCCAGGAGTTCTGCTTTGAGGGAAGAAAGGGATATCCTGGTTTGCGTCTTTTAGAAACTGGAGTTTCCATTCTTTCTGCAACATTTATTTAGCATCTACTGTGTAACAGCCACTGCGCTGGCTTCTGGGAGTAAAGGGTGATGAGTGTGGCCCATGCCTATGAAGTCCACACCCCAGAGGTAAACAATAATACACCTACTAGTCGTCGTTCCTGAATTTTTCTTCAAAATCAGCTATCTGCAAATATAATAGAACTTGTAAAGTTAGGAAGTACTAGTTAATAAGAGATTGTTATTCCTAGAGAACAGGGCATCCTAATCCTGATATTAACCTTCTTTCTGTCTGCCCTTTCCTCTTATCACTGACTTTTTACCCACTGAATTTGCTCCAATATAAATAAACTCTTTTCTGTCATTACTGTGTGTAGGGGAATTATGCACTTTAAACTCTTTCAAATAGATTGAGTAACTTCTGTGTGGGTCATAAATTCAAGAGAGTGCCCAGAGTGAAAAGGAAGTAAAAACCTGGCAGCAGTGAGAAAAACACCTGCTGAGAAAGGAAAGAGCACAGATAGCGGTGCTGCCTACAAGTGTCTTGGGACCTGTATCCAAATCACCTGGTTGCTTATTTAAATGCAGATAACCCAAAATACGCTGAAGCCGAATGCAGGGGTGGGCCTTGGAATCTGCATTTTAAACGAGTTTTCCATCGATTCAGTTTAGTTTGGGGAAGTGGCAGACTCTGGACTTCAAGGAATGTTAGGACCAGCAGGTTTATCTTTTGGTTCATGGGTCACTAATGCAGTAAAGTCCTTAGGAAGCAGTTGCCTTTGGGATGCGCCCCGGAATCCCTGAGGTCTTCATGGCCAATGGCAGTCTTCCTAGGACCTGTCCTCAGAGGCTGGGCTCATGAACTTGGGAGGCTTTGTTTGCCTCATGCTAAGGAACGAGTGCCCCCTTTCAGATGATGCTGGAAGGTTTTGAATATATTTTCTATCCTAGAATGTCCACCTTTGTAAGTGAGCCCCTGTGAAAAGTGGTATCCCTATTAAAGTACAAGGTGTTTTGTTTGCAGGGATGTGTGGGTTGAAGTAGGTGAGAATATAGAGCTAGCACCTTCTCAGATTGCAGAGGAATCAATCCTGGTGTTGTCTGTGAGTTGAGGGGAAATTACATTAGGGGCCAGTCCTTAATGCAGCTGAGAGTCTTGTTTATCTCTAAAAAATAGTGAAATTTTTTTTAAGTGTCAAGAAATAAATTGCCTCTTAGGAACACTGTCCCATGATAACTTGTTAACACCCATTTAATCATGAGAGCTCCATCACTAGCAGCAGTGAGAGTCCTCTTCAAGCTAGGCTTAGATAAGAAAACATCTTTGTTTCCTTTTTGTAGGATTCGCTTCGGAAAGCACTTGTGTCTGTGGCTTTTAGACTCTTCACTATAAACATAAATCTTACCCCCATTTGTGTTGAGTTTCCGTTCCTCTTCTAGCTGTGCTCCTAGTTAGAAGAATGAACTAAATTCTTCAGTGCTTTTCTCTCTGACCTTCCTCTAATCTTCTCATCTGCCTGCAAGTAGATTTGACTCTCTTGCTGTGCAGAGGGTAAGAGTGGGTATGAGCAGCCCACAAACCCTCCCTGCCTGTGAACACGCAGGGTGGATGGTAGGGAGTGTGGTGCCCACCAGCCCCCAGTTGGAGCAGAGAAGCTGCAGAACATTCCAGCATCAAGCTGCATGTCGTTTAGGTGGGTTTTCAGGTGAGGAGTATTCAGACTAGCTTTTGGATAGCCAGTGTGACTGGTGTCCCCTGATCAGCAGAGGTCAGCTCGGTGCCCCCAGTGCTTACAGGATAGTTGATGGGATCCCTGTCGTGCCTAGGGAGCCATTGTGAAATTCAGAGGTTCCCAAGAGCATTAAGTCCTGATTCCTGAGAACGGGGCGGACGGTGTGGGCTGCCAGGCTCCAGTGCAAGGGGATTGGGTCTGGTGTGGGTATGAAGAAACAAGCTTAGGCTACCAGCCCTGGAACAGGGGTTAGTTACCCCACAGGCTTTGTCTTAGCCAGTTAATGATCAGAGCAAGATGTGTATTTTAACCTCACGCGAATCTCGCAAAGAAATGCGTAAGGCTGGTGTAGTGACTCATACCTGTAATCCCAGTACTCTGGGAGGCCGAGGTGGGAGGATCTCTTGAGCTCAGGAGTTCAAGACCAGCCCGAACAATAGCGAGACCCCATCTCTACTAAAAGTAGAAAAAATTAGTCAGGCTTGGTGGTGGGTGCCTGTAGTCCCTACCTATTTAGGAGGCTAAGGCCAGGAGGGTTGCTGGAGCCCAGGAGTTTGAGGTTGCTGTGAGTGAGGCTGATGCCTTAGTACTCTAGTCCCAGAGACAAAGCAAGACTTTTTTCTCAAAAAAAAAAACAAACAAAAAAAACGTAAATAGAACAGACAGGATTGCTAAATCACAGAGCAGAAGTTCTTTCCTTATTTCCCCTTCACCTCAAGAGTCTGGGTAGACTTGAAGTGGGGAGATAGGAAATCCTTGGGTACGTTGGGTTACTCCTGTGTGAGGACACTGCTGTTTTTCTTTGGGAAGGAGTCAGAAGGCACCTGCTGCAGGGGTTCTGGAGCTCACACAACAGCCACAGGCATTCACATGCACGCACCTGGGGAGAGGTGGTCTTCCTGCCGTAGAGGGAGGGGTGATGGGCAGGAGAGTCAGAAAGTCTGGTCTCTGCTTCCCAGCTGGGTGGTTTGCTTTTGGCCTACAGAGCTTTTCTTCCTCCCCTGAGGAAGAAGGCAGGAAGAAGTAGCGGGATGTTTAACTGTAGGGAATGGGGTGAGTGCGGGGTGACTGCTGTGCAGGTGGATTTTTGGTTGCCTTTTTGTAATTAGTTGATCAGTAAATCTTAACAATGATGAACAATGCTGTCCTTGCCATTGAAGTGTTGGGGCCTTGTGGGCTCCTTTTGTGGTCCAAGCAGCTGCAGAGCCAACACTGGGATAGTTAGTGAGAGTCCTCAAGTTCCAAGGGTTCCAGGATCCTGGGGGCAAGTTTTCAGGCACTAACTTCACCCATACCCCCAAATAGTAACTAGCAGTGTTAATTTCTCTCCTGGGACTCTTCTCTAGAAAAGAATAATTGGTCCTTTGAAATATTCTGGCTTCCGAGGTAGTAAAGTTGGCCATGTTTGTCACTCTTGGTTCTTGTTTACTGATGCTATAGTAGCTTGAGAACCTGGTTAATAAGAATGATGGTTCTGGCTCGGCGCCTGTGGCTCAACGGGCTAAGGCGCCAGCCACGTACACCTGAGCTGGCGGGTTCCAATCCAGCCCGGGCCCGCCAAACAACAATGACGGCTGCAACCAAAAAATGGCCGGGCGTTGTGGCGGGCGCCTGTAGTCCCAGCTACTTGGGAGGCGGAGGCAAGAGACTCGCTTGAGCCCAGGAACTGGAGGTTGCTGTGAGCTGTGAT
>CAUYRH010042480.1:0-28665 GCA_963574655.1 Perodicticus potto | reverse complement strand
GGAACACAACTACAGGGCATTTTACAAGGGTACAGGTTAAATTTACTAAGTGTAGAATATAAATGTCTTAACACAATAACCAAGAGGGTGCTGTGAAGGCTATGTTAACCAGACTGATGAAAATATTTCAAATGGTATATAAAACCAGCACATTGTACCCCATAATTGCATTAATGTACACAGCTATTATTTAAAAAAAAAAAATCATCAGAATAAGCTTAGCTGCTCTTAGAAATTTTCTGATTAAAAACAACTTTTTCTATGACAAGAAGAAAATTTTTATGCTACATTTATTTTTCTCTAGGAGGATAAAACATTACCTTTATTTATTCTATCTTACTCATCATTTTGAATGCCTTGTATTTCCATACTCATCTGTGGCAATTTGGGACAGTTCATTTAGTTTTGTGGTTCTCAGTTTGCTCTTATGGAAAGGATCCACTATGCAATCTTACAGCTCTTTCTATCATGAAAAATCAATAATTTTATAATTCTTCAGTCCATACAAATCATGTATTTTCAAATAAAACTGTTTTTGCATAATTGGGAAATGAGTAAGGGTTGCCTTACTACTAACTTTGTATTGTTCGTTGTTTCTAAATATAAAAATACTTTGTTTTTTTAAGTGTCTAGCAAGTCAGGACTATAATTTAGGTTTGTTTGAGCTAAAATAGGTGCTGAATAGGCTGGGGTTTTAATCCAGTTCTGCCTCAGAGGCTTCATTTTCTCACCCCCAAATATGGATAATATATTATTTCTCTCAATATCATGTTTTAGTGAAAATGAAATATTTAACATATAGATCTATGTGCATATGTGTGGATGTATATATAAATGTTAGCTCAACAAGTGGAAACTTTCTTATTCTGTATGAAATACACTTAAATTCTTGTGAAATTTCAATTAAAATATTGTGACATGAAACCCCACCTTTCCACAACTCCTTCTTAGAAGAAGGGCTTATATTCATCTAATGAGAAAAACGTTAAATTTGCCCCAGGCTAGAGTGCCATGGCATCAGCCTGGCTCATAGCACCCTCAAACTCCTGGTTTCAAGGGACCTTTCTGCCTTAGCCTCCTGATTAGCTGAGACTACAGGCACCTTCCACAATGCATGCCTAATTTTTTCTACAGATGGGTTCTCACTCTTACTCAAAGTGGTCTTGAATTAACCTCAAACAATCTACCTGCCTCAGACTCCCAGAATGCTAGAGTTATAGGCGTGAGCTACAACGCCTGGCCTAAATATTAAAATTCATAAGGTTCGGGAATTCTGCTATGATTAGTTGTTAAAGAACAAAAAAGACCTTTGACCATGTAATTAGATCACAAAATATCAGAATCAAATAAAAATCATATGTGTGGGACTATTAAAGAGTGATAGAGATAAAAACCCTAGATAAATTGATTTCCAAACATAAGGATTATTTCATGACTGAAAAGCTGTCTAACACACTTAGTTGGGGCAAGCACCATGTTGGATTTGTGGCAGTGGAAGAGAAATCCAGAAAACTTGTGCGATCGGGGAGAGGTATGCAAAACTATTAGCAGTGCTGGGAGCAGAGTTCCTGGGTTGGAGTCTGGATGACTATCAACACTGCAACAATTTGCTTATTAGAATTATTCCATGTAACCCACATTTGCCGTGGGAATCTGTATAGTGTTGCGCATTCTCATGGTACCTGAAACAAGGAACTCTGTTAGCAATATATCCAAAGGTAAAACTATAGGTCAAGATCTGCAGGCTCAGGCACAGAGCGGTTGAAGGAGGAAGAGCCCCTGCTGTATGGGATGCTGCTGATGAGGTTGACAAACAAGTTCATCGTGATTGAAACACAGGTGAGATCCAGGTCAACTTGATGCTTATGAAACCTGAATGATCACCTTCTTATGGTAGCTGCCAGATATGAGAAAGGGTTTATACGTTCTGAAAAAAACAGACAAGCAATAGTATAGTTAAAATTCCTCTAGTATTCTATACACAAAGTACAACTTTATAAGTTTAACACTTCAAGTATGAGGAAAAGAATTACAGGATATATGATCTAGAAAATAAACCAGTAGAGTGGATCTATGAATAACCTGGATATTAGAACTAATGAAGGCTGAAAAAGAAATTCTTCCTATGTTCAAGGATTTAAAGGAAAAAAATGGAAATAATTGATTTTTTTGAATGTACTATCTGTTTGAAAAGAAGTAGTAGACAACTATTTTGTTTTGTTTTGTTTTGCTTTATTCTTCCTGCTAACTGCAACTAAAGAGCACAAATACTATATAAAAGATAAACACAGGAAACTTTCTTGGAAAGGAAATTAGAATAAGGCAAAACATTCAGACTTGAGGAACAGCATGACGGTGAATTATCTAGGTTTTCTTTTTGTTTTATACATTCTGGATGTAGAACTAAAAAAAAAAAAAAATGATAACTTAGAAATATCCAAAGGTACAGAACAGGTACAAACAAATAAATCTCCTCCCAAAGTCTGTCTTCTAGCAAAAGAACCAGAAATGGGTATGGCCCAGCAAGACACAGTACCTTTAAGTAAACATTGTACTACTTTAGCCAAACATCTCATGAAAAAACTAGGGCCCTACCCCACCTACACTAATAAATGCTAACAGGAAACCCGATGCTTCCCAACTGGTTAGGCTATACTGACCCATAGATATTGAAAACATGACGTATCGAAATCAAAATTTTTAGAGTGCAGCTAAGCAGTCTTAGAAAGGACATTATACTTTAAACTTCCTATAACAGAAATAAAGAAAGGTTTAAAATCAATAAGGGAAGTTTGCACCCTAATAACAAAGAGTAAAAAAAGCAAAATGAAAACAAAGTTGATAGAAAGAATCAGGGATCAAAGGACATGTAAATAAAATAAAAAATACAAAATAGGAAGGTACACAAAGCCATTTTTTTTTAATTGTTGGGGATTCATTGAGGGTACAAGAAACCAGGTTACACTGATTGCATTTGTTAGGTAAAGTCCCTCTTACAATCATGTTTTGCCCCCAAAAGGTATTACAAACCAATTTTTAAAAGTTTAACAATATTGATAACTCTCAGAAAGACTGATCAAGCAAAAAAAGAAAGAAAAAGAAATTTGCCATAATGTAATAGAACTTACAAATAAAGAGTAAATTTTTAAAAATCCATCTTAAGCCAAGAAATTAGCACATGAATAAAATAGGAAAGTTAGTTGAAAGGCATAATTTGATAAAATTAAAACAAGAACAGAATGTTAAATAGTTTAATACATATTTATAAAATAAATGTTTAACATCAAAACTTCCCACAAATGAGACACTTTATGCAGATCGTTTCTCTGGTTAATTCTAAAATTTAAAGAATTAACACCAACTTATAGAAAACATTTTTGAAAACAGAAGAGAATTAGATATTTTCAACTCATTCCATCAGGCAAAAATACCCTAATACAAAAATCTGTCAAGGGTATTGTAATAAAGAGCAAATACTGGAGAGCGTCACTTAAGGATTTAGTTGTAAAAATTCCTTAACAAAATATTAGCAATTAAACTCAGCAAAATATATCATGGACAACTGTAGCTTATCTTATGTCCTATGCATATTTTATTTATATTTGAAAATTTTCCAATATAATTAATCAAATGAACCAACAACAAAGGATTAAAAAAGACATAATTACTCATTAGACCTTCTAAATAGAAGGACACATACAAAAAAGCATTCAGCAAAGATTTACAGAAGATGATAATGAAAACTCTCAGAAAATAAGCACAAGGAATGTTATTAATCTGAACAAAGAAGTTTTAGAAACACCTGCAGCCAACATCTTATTTATTAGAGAAGCAAGTCACCTTTCCTGTATAGGAAAAATCAAGGATGTACTGGAGACGTGAGTAGGCAAGAAAAATAAATGAAAGGCATATTGTTTGGTAAAAGAGAAAAATTTTTTTTAAATCATAGATATCATAACTAAATGTATGAAAGATGAAAGAGTCTATAATAAAACTAGACTTTATCTGGTTAATTCTAAAATTAATTTTTTCCCCAGTATCTTTACAAAGCTTTACTGAAACTTGCACATCAAGGTGACAGTAATTAAGTGTTTTGAAAATAGTAACAAAAGAAGAGTACTCTGAACTCAGATTAACCAAATAAATACTGGAAACCTGGGAGCTCGTTCTTCCCTCTCCCAGGGAAGAATAGACCTAATAATCACAGTTAGTAATGCTCAAGAGTGCAATGTTAGAATAGTAGAAATGAAATTACATTTCTGTATTAGCAAAAAAAGTTGGAAAGTGAAATTAAAAATCCTGTATTGTTTTCAATAACCTAAAAATTGAAACTATAAATTACTTTTGAGAAACTTTGAGAAAGTTTTAGAAAGAATTCAATAAATATGTAGATATGTCTATATAACTCTAAGGATATATCATGTTCAATTTAGTGAAGATGTCAATCCTCTCCAATTTGATCTATACTTTCAATCTATACTCAGTCAAAATGGCACCTTTTCATAGTACTCTTCAAGTCAATATTAAAATTTAACTAGAAATAAAAGGGCCTAGAAAAATCGAAAGAATCTATAAAGTTAAATCAAGTTGGAGGATTTATACCAACTGACTTTTATAGAACTAAACCTTCAATATAAGACTGTGGGATATTAGCATACAAATAGACACATACATTAATGGAATAGAATAGACATACCCAAAATAAACACATATATCTAAAGTTAATTGCTTAAAACAAAAAAGAGAGAGACATCACCAGTACAGTTAGACAGACTTAAAGGAAATTCTTTTGAACAAATGGTCCAGAACAACTAGGTATACTTATGAGAAAAATTAAATTTGACACCTATTTCATACTATTCACAAACATAAGCTCAAGACAGAATGGAAAGTTAAATATGAAATATTTTCAACCTAGAGAAAGGCAAAACTTACTTATATAAAATACAAAAAGACCTGAAACATATCAGAAAATATTTATAAATTGGATTTCTCCAAATATGAATCTCTACTGATGAAAAGATATCATTAAAAAGTGAAGATAAGCCATTGCCATTGCCATAGACAAGGAGAAAATATTTATAAAGTTTATATCTGACAAAGAATTTATATCTAGAATTTTTTTTTAACTTTTTCAAATTCAAACAAAAAATACATGAAACCCAATTTAAAATTGGGCAAATATCTTGCATAGATACTAGATGGATGAGGTAATAGTACGTACAAGTGGCCAATAAATGCATGAAAAATGTTCAATAGTCATCAAGGAGATACAAATTAAAACCAAATTGAGATACTGTTTTCCACCCAGTAGAATGACTGCATTTAAAAATAGTAACCATACTAAATGTAGGAAAAGATGCTGATCAACAGGAATTCTAATGGATAGCTGGTAGCTTTGTAAAACTTTTAAAAAATTAGGAAAATTAGCTGAAACTTCCTTATGAAGTTAAATGAATATCCATTCCATGATTTTACAGTTTCACTTTAATGTATTTAATATGCAAAAATAAGCCAGAGTAAAAGTGTGTTCCATGAATTACTTTTGAAGCTTCATTCAGAGTTGAAAAATATTAGAAACAACCCATATTTCATCAACAGAATGCAGAAACAAATTTTGATAACCTCAGACAATGAAATCATCGTTACCAATAAAAAGGGATGAACTATGCATACACAGTGGGTGAATTTCCAAAACGTTGTATTGAGCAAAAGAAGTCATATACAACATAGTACATCCTATGGCCAAGTGTGGTGGCTCATGCCTGTCATCCTAACACTCTGGGGGTGTGAGGTGAGTGTATTGCCTGAGCTCAGGAGTTAGAGACCAGCCTGAGCTAGAATGAGACCTTTTCTCTAAAAATAGCCAGGCATTGTGGCAGGCGCCTGTAGTCCCAGCTACTCAGGAGGCTGAGACAAGAGAATTGCTTGAGTCCAAGAGTTAGAGGTTGCTGTGAGCTATGACACTGCAGCACTCGACTAAGGGCAACAAAGTGAGACTGTCTCCAAAAAAAAAAAAAAAAAGTGCACACTATATGACTCAATTAATATATGAACTTCATGAACAGGCAAAACAGAAATCCAAATAGTATTTGCTATAGAAGGGAGAGTTGTTATCTAGAATGGGGCTTCAGGAAACTCTCTGGGGTTATAAGAATGTTTTATGTTTGAATTGATGTGTTGGTTACACCTACATGTACATTTCCATTTGAATTGCTCATATCAAATTGAATTGCTCAAATCATCATATATTATATATATCCCAACATGGGTGAGAAAAAAAAGGAGAGACAAAAAAGTTATAATAGGTGACTTTTTTTTGGAGAAGAATTTTTAAATTACTATCCTACAACAAGTATACTATTCACTAGGCACTATTCACAGACATTTTATTACCTTTGATAGTCTTCATAAGAAACTCATCAGATATAAAATATTGTCATACCCAATTTATTGCTGAGGAAACAGAGAAATAAGATTAAGTAATTGTCAGGAGTCACACAGAGCTAGGATTTAAGTCCCAGGAATTTGTATTTGAAGTTTAATTTTATGTACATATATATATATCTCATCATTATCATCATTATCTTTATTAAAATAACCTTGACAACCACCAATATTGTGAAAATCATTGACTTTATATGTGTGTAAAAGTTTCATAAAACAATATTCATGTTCTGAGCCATAATCTCTTCCTAATTATTCCCATTTTCACTCGAGGTTTAATTATCATTTATTTACAATTCAAAGTGGCATCTCTAACTCGGGTCCAAGTAATTGCCTTATTTAAGTGTTTCATTTTCTTCTCAGAGGTTTGCAATGTATCATGCCACTTTCCCTACTCCTTCCTACTGCAAAGTTGATCGTATTTTAATATTCTTTGTAGGGCAGCACAATCTGAGATAGAAGGAAGTCTGTGATGATGCATTTTGTTCTAAGTCATGTAAAATAAAATAAAAACAATCCGAGATGAGACTGGGAAGCTGTGTACTCCAGAGAGAATATTGTTTACGCACAAATAAAAAGATCTATATATGCTTAAAATTATGACAGGAACTGGGCAACAACAGTAACTCAAAGGAAAATCCTCACCTCAGGGCAGCGAAGTCATATGATATAAATGTCCAATACAAAGTAGGGTCAAAGCAAAACTCACCTAAATAATTTAACTTAAAATCTCAGTAATAAATATCTGGGGCAAAAAACAAACCACAGAGAGTTAGTCAGCAACCTCTTGATCAGCATAGACAGCTACTGCTTCAGGATTATATAAACTGAGAAAAAGATTTTAAAATGAAATATATACCTTTGCATTATATACAATAAGTGAGATCATTTCAGATACCCTCCCTCCACTCACCTTCCCACCAAGAGTATATTATAAATGTCTTACCCCAAAAATAAGTAAGTGAGGTGATGGCTATGTTAATTAGTCTGATTTAAGCATTCCACATTGTGTATCAAATCATATTGCACTCCATAAATGTATACAGCTATGATTTAATAAAAATTATTAAAAAATTAAGTAAAAAGAAAAATATTCTGTAACATAAAAGCATAGAATTTTTTTTAAACAAGTAGAAGGGAAATAGAACTATAAAAACATTTACTACAGGATATAAGAAGACATGTAACACTATATTAATTTTGAGTTTTCAGAAACGTTAAGAAATGATAGTATGTATATAAAATATTAAAGTTTAAATGAAAAGAGAAGTAGGATAGATAAGTAACAAATGCTTCAAAACTAAAAATGTGAGCAGAAAACTTCTTTACTTTGAGTTAAAAAAGAACATAATCAATCAAACACAAAATCAAATCCACAATTTGGGAAATAGATTGAAAATATTCTTAAAATACAATGATTATGAAAGACATAATGATGGAAATCAAAAGCAGAGAATGTATAGACAGTATAGTTCTAAATCATGGATGAACTACATTTTAAGAAAGAAACTTGGATATAGAGAATGGAAAAATGTTACAAAATTCTAAAATATACCCAAGGTTTTATTTTTTAAAGTAACTTGTTGACTACAAGAATTCACTATTCTCTAGGCTCAAATAATAAAAAAAGAACCCCATTTGACATATTCGGGGAAATCTTGAATTTTGATCATAAAGAAAATAGAGTCATAAACACACATGCATTAAAAATACGACTATTTTGGGAGAAATTAATATGATCCTGGTTTGTTACTTAATGCAAAAAAGTTGCCAGTAATGTAGAAAGATAATATAAATAGAATTTTGGACATGCAATGTCAGAACACAAAATAAAAATGAACTAAACATCTCTGAAAATATAGTAACTGGAAATGTGAATACTGAAATAATTAAGATTGAATTCATATGGCATAAGTTTTCATACATTACTAACTAACCCAATAAATATTTTTGAGCACCACAATATTATGACAATTAAGTTCACAAACTTGCCACCATGTGCTTAGAAAGCATCACTATGAAGACAGGTCAGGGCAGCCAGTGACCAGCAGAACTGAAGAAAACATTGCAAAAATTCATCAACTTGTGCATGAAAATCATCAGCTGACTGTGAGAAGCGTAGCAGATCAAGTAAACATTGATAGATAAACAGGAAAATCATTTTTTTGGGGGGGGGTTGCAGTTTGGCCGGGGCATGGTTCAAACCACCACCCTCGGTATATGGGTCCAGCATCCTACTCACTGAGCCACAGGTGCCACCGAAACAGGAAAATCTTAACTGAAAAGCTTGGCTCCAGAAAGATGGCTACAAAAATGGTCCCGAAAGAGTTCACTGATTAACCAAAGCAGAGGAGAGTCTTGCCAAGACTTTTTGGAGATATGAAGCGATGTTTTGGGCCATGTTAGCACTGGTGATGAAACATGATACATCCCTGGAACAAAGCATCATAGTGCACTGGGGAAGTCATCAAGTTCTCCACAACCAAAAAAGTTCTATTAGTCCAAATAAAGAGATAAAATAATTTTGCTAACCATTTTTGATATCAGAGAGATTATTCATTACAAATTTGTACTAACTGGATGAACAGGTCAAGTTTACTGTTTGGAAATGCTAGAAAGGCTGAGTGAAACAGTAAGACAAAAATGACCTGAACTTTTCACCAACAACTCATGGCTCTTGTATCACAACAATACACCAGCTCACACAGCACTGTCTGTGAGGGAAATTCTAGCCAGTAAACAAATAACTGTATTGGATCACCTCCCAAATTACCTTATCTTCCCCCTCCCCCCAGTGACATTTTTCTTTACCTAAAGATAAAGGAAATACAGAAAGGAAGATATTTTGATGACAATTAGGACATAAAAGATAATATGACAACAGATCTGATGAACATTTCAGAAAAGGAGTTCCAAAATTGCTTTGAAGGGTGGACTAGGTCCTGGCATTGGTGCATGGCTTCCCAAGTGATATTCATAGTAATATTCAGCGATGAGGTAGCATTGTTTCTAGGATGAGTTGGCAAACTTAATTGTCAAATCTGTATGTCGGGCAATATGCTAGCATATCTAATGACAAAAATAGGATAAAGTATGATAATTAAATCACAAAAACAAAGTACCAATATTAATCATTAAGGGATGATAAATAAAATTAATGACAATGATTTGAGTATATATATTCAGTTTGTATTGCATTAAGAGAAACTGAGCAACAGAATACTATGCTAAATTTTTTATTTTACCTTGAAGGAGTCATAAATAATGAAATTTATCCTGAATATGATTATTTTGAAAATAATACATTTAATCACATTATTACTTAAAAATTTATTTTATAAACTGGAAATTACTTAAAACAACTGCAAATGCTAATATATCCCTGTACAAGTAATGTCATAATTAATAAAAATAATTTTAAATAGCATAACACTAATATATAAAAAGACATACCAAATGCCAATATCAACATATAAAAAGGAATTAAATTTCTCATTTAGAAACAGAACAAATCTGATTTGAATAAAAGCAACAAATTACAACAGTATGCAGTTTATGTAAGAACTACCTGAAGCAAAGTACAATAAAGTGACATATGAATATATTTTTAAATATAGCAAGTTTAAGTGTTTTTATCTATAATGTGTATGAGAACAGATATAGATAAATAATGTGCCCAAATATCTGTGCCAAATTGGTTTTTATTTCACTGTTTGTATTTCTTTATATTTTCAGTTTTATCATAAAGGTCTATACTTGACAATTAGAAAAAGAGACTTGATTGTTTTAATTTTTTGTCTGTTTGTTTTGCAGTTTTTTGGCTGGGGCTGGATTTGAACCCTCCAGCATATGGGGCTGGTGCCCTACTCCTTTGAGCCACAGGTGCTGCCCCTATAGTTTTAATTTTTAAAATAGAAAGATTTCTGAATTATTTACTATTTTGTTTCTGTAAAATATTTCTCTTCTTTCTTGCCTAATGAACTAGTCAGGTAAGTGTTTTGTTATTTAAGCAAAGATGAATAAATCCAGAAATTAATGTCTATGACTAAGGGCATATTCTTAGATATCATGACTTTGATTTTAATGTATCCCTAGAAATGTGAGATATCAAATGAGCTGGAACTTGTTTATTTTTCATCACTTGAAGGAATATTTATTCTTACCTGATCTGCTTGCCCCTAAAGCTCTTGAAATTTACCAATCTAATTTCTTATCAATCACCAGCTTTTGAGTTTTTATTTCATTTCACAAAGGTTCGGACATCACATGTGTTAAAAACATGACAGAGAAAGCATCATGATTCCAGTTTGATGTAGAATTTAAATTATAACATTTGTCTCAAAATTATATTTTATGAGACCAATCATCAGCTCCCCCTCAACCTCAGAAATATTCCTGTGTCCACACAAGAACATTCAACTGTGGCAAAGGATTCTTTTGCCTCAAAGCATTTTTGATAATCCACAATCTCACTTACCCAGAGCTAATTGCTTAAAAATCCCTTATATATTTTCCATTTGCTAAGTTCCACTTTAGGCTCACCACTGCTAGAGATTTATTTTTGCTTCTCTTCTCCTCTCTGCATGAATTCTTCCTGGCCCCTCTCCACTCTATTTATTCCTGAGATCTTTTTAAATTCCTTGCCTCTTTTTAATGTCGAGAGATTAAATTCAGCCTTAGCTTTTCTCCACAGACACACATATTGCAATGCATGCCAAAGCTCAACCAGGCAAAGGGGCTTCTAATAATAATACTATTCAAATTAGAAAACATCTTATTAGGCTTTTTGAATCTCATTTCTCTCCCCAAACACAAGTATTTGTTCATAATATTCCTAATACATACTATACTCTCCTCACAGGGAGTTCAGTGAATCAGCATTTCTCTATATCCTTCCACTAGTTTAATATGCCTCAGAGGCGATAAAAAAGTGGTCTCCAGATAGCACTGGCATCACCTGTTACCTCGTTAGAAATGCAGGTTCTTGGGCCTTAATCTGTACCTACTGAATTAGAAATTCCAGGAGTTTCTCTAGTGATTCTGATGTATGCAAGTTAGAACCACTGAATACAGTATATAGTAACATAGAAACAGGCAGCATGCATGATTTCAAGATACATTTGTATGTGATCGGGTCACATTAAAAATGGCAGGATAGGATGGGAATAGGGATGGGTTAGTGGGGAGATCTTTGTACATTCAAAATAGATTTCTGGTCATGTGGTCCCTAACATGTTTTATCCCCAGCTTTAATATTCAACAGCCCCATTGGGCCAATTTGCTCTACTCCCACCTTATTCTCCCAGTTATTGCTAGACTATTTCACTCCTCGACTAGACTGAAATCTGCCTCCTCCAGAACATTCCCTGTGCTTTCCATGCACAGGGCTCATCTTACTTCATGTGAGATTCGCCTCAATGTGACTGCTCAAGGCGTCATTCCATCCTTGTCCTGATTTTCTGTTTCTATAGCCCTGTACCACCTGATATCATGATTAATTTCACAATTTCAGAAAAAATGTTCTAACATGAATAGGAATTTTATCATTATAATGATTCCTTATATGTTCACTGAATTCACCGATACAAAACTGGTCTCCTTTGTTAGTTCCAATAATAGAGAACTGTTTTTTTTTTTTTTTTTTTTTTTTTTTTGCCTGTCCTAGTCTAATTATCGCAACTGTATGGTAGATTTTGGGCCAGAATGCAAAGAATCTTGAAGGAATTGTATTTTATCTAATACACAATGGTAATAATTAAAGAGTTTGATTAAAGAGATTAGACACTGTCATGGGGGTAAGAGGGCAAGAGCTACTCATGGGGAGGCCACGCTCGAGTGAGAGATTATGGTAATACTTAATAGTCTGGTCTAGGGTAGGGATGGTAAAGATTCAGGCAAGTGAACGAGTTTGAAATTTATTAATGAGAAAAACACGTAAGACTCTGATTTAGATATAATCAGGGAGAAGAGAGGAACGAGGTCGAAGTACCAAAGGTGGTGCTCAGACTTCTGCCTGTACAGGGATGAAGACGGGAACATTCAGTGATACATGAAACCTGGAACCAAGTGGCTGGGATAAGAAGGGGATCAGCATTGTTACAATATAATTAAGCCTTTCTTCTGTAATAATTGCCTAACAAGTCTCTTTGTGCCCTTCCACCTCCTTATTATAGAGAAGTGCAATCACACTGCTATTACTGATTATTAACTGGTTGAAAATGTCGATGTGACACTAGAGGAGCCACATGTCCCTCCTGTCATGCTCATGAGAAGTCTCAAAGGTACCTGTTTCTAATCCCAGGCTCACAGAGAGGGAACTAAAATAGAATTAAATGGTTTGTTCATAATAATATGGCTAATAAGTGGTGAAATTCATAACTTAGAGGTCAGATTCTAAACTTTTACAAATTATCTCCCTCCTTAAAATCCCCTTCCTTAAAATTTAGAACTGACCACCATTCATTCTTGGTCATACTGACTAGTTACTGGACTAATCAACTTAGTCTAACTCTAACATTGTACTACTTTCCAGTAGCATATAACTTTTTTGAGTATTGCTTCTTGTCACCAGTATTCCAAATCAGATAGACATACATGCTTATTTCATTAGATTGCCCACACTGTACTTCATCAATTAAAAAAACACATATTTTCCTTTATCTTGTAATACCTCTAAAATTAATACTTGTCAAAATTCGTGGGATAAGAGTATAATGGCGCAGTTAATTGGCAAACTTTTTTCTTAGTGGTATGTATAATTGGTACATCTTACAAATAATGTTATTTTAGATTCTTTGAAAGGATATATACCATTTTCCCCCTGATTTTACATCTTTAGAGAAACTCATACATAGATATTAAATAAATCAATATCTTTTGTGATTGAGAAACTAGAAACTCAGGTGGCCCTAATGCTACCTGCTAAAGGATTATGTTTCCCTAATTGAATCATTCCTTTACTTTTCCAGACTATCATTTCATAACTATCGTCTCTCCTTGGACTTATAATGTGTCTCTTATGCTCATTCTCAGTCTTAGTAAGAAAATAGAATAGTGGATATTCTGAAGTTGCTGGACACAGTACTCTCTGCTTATCCATTACATATTTTGTTAGTTTTATTCCTTTATGCATTCATTAATATTTTTATCTGTTTCATCAGCTAAAATCTCCAATGATAGTTGCAGACACCGCCAATGTTTTATTTTGGTAATTTTTACTTAATATTTTTAAAGCAGTGATTTTACACATATACACTTCTACGATGTTATATTCCTATCAATTGAAATATTTCTATTAAATTTCCTTTTTAATTTTAATGTTAATGTTTATATATTTAATGCAGTTATTGACATGATTAGGTTTTAATTTACCATCTGTTATTTTCCATTTGTCCCATCTGCTTTATTCTTGGATTTTTGTTATTGTTGCTGTTATTTTAATATCACCTATTATTTAATTTTTTTCACTGTTGGGATTTTTATAGTTGTAGCCCTAATAATTACTTGCAACACATCCTACTATTAGATTTTAAGGAGGGAGATAATATGCAAAAGTTTAGAATCTGACCTCTAAGGTATGAATTTCACCACTTATTAACACCTCTAATTCTCACATCCTATTTTATGGAAGATATAAAAAACTTAAAACTATTCTCTCCTTTAAGGCCCTATATTTTGTGATATTATCATCACCTACCTCAAAGTATGTTATAAATAATATAGTGCAATATAGGTTGAGCATTTTTAATCTGAAAATCCAAAATTTAGCATGCTCCAAATCTAAAACGTTTTGGGAGCCAAAATGATGTCACAAGTAGAAAATTCCATGTGTAAGTACTTAAGACAAACTTTGTTTTATATTCCAAATTATTGATAATGTTATATAAAATTATATGTAAAAGTTGTATGAAATATTTTAAATTTTATGTTTAGATTTGGGTCCCATCCCCAAGATACCTTACTATGTATAGGCAAATAACCCAAAATTTAAAAAAAAAAATCAAAATTTGAAACACTTCTGGTATCAATCATTTTGAATAAAGACGCAGAAACTGTAGAGACAATTGTATTAATTTACTTTCACTTCCATAACATAATACCATATGCTGGGTTGCTTAAACAACAGAAATTCATTTCACATTTCTGTAGGCTGAGAATTCCAAGATCAGTGTTATCATGGTTGAGTTCTGGTGAAATATTTTGTAGATAGCAATCTAATTGAAATATTTTGTAGATAGCAATCTTCTCTGTCTCGTCACATGGTAAAGAGGGGGAACAAGATCTCTGGTGTCTGTTTCTTTTCTTAAAAGGTCTCTAATCCTATCCCATCTAAACCAAATTCTCTCTCCATATCTAAAAACAATCTCCTCTATATGTGAATTTAGGGAGGGTGTGGAGGGCACAATTCAGTCCACAGCAACAATACGATACAGCATTTTTTGCTCCAGAGGTGGCCAACCTGCAGCCTTGGGCTGCAGGCTGATTTTGCAACGACTTTTCTTTTCTTTCTTTTTCTTTTCTTTTTTTTCTTTTTTTTTCTTTTTTTTTTTTTTGCTTATCTGTAGTGCTAGATATCATGAAAAGCATGTACAATTTTTTTTTTTTTTGCTCTTCAGCTTTACCTTAGAGTTTGTGTATTAATGTGTGGCCCCCAGACAACTCTTCTTCCAATGTGTGACAGAGAAAAACAAACGTTGAACATCTCTGCTAGTCAATCATTGTTTGCATAATGTAAGAACATAGATAAAAATAGCCTTGTTTGTTTACTCATGTTTATATTTTCTCTGCTATTTGTTTTACCTGTAGATCTGAATTTCTACCTACTATTATTTTCATATAATATAACAATTTTATTTAGCATTTTGTGTGGTTTAGTTGTCCTCTCAACAAGTTCTTTACTTTTCACCTTACTTGAAAATTTATTTATTTTAAGCCTTTTCTTTAAGGAAATTTTACTGTATATAGAATTTTGGAATAAGGGGTATTTTTAATTCTTTCAGTACTTTAAATATGGCATTCATTTTTTTTCTTTCTGATGAGAAATCAACAACCATTGTTTTTTTATACTTCTGTATATAATTTGTCTTTTTTCCCTCTTATGATTGCTGTTAAACTTGTCTGCTTATATTTGATTTTCAGTGTATTTGTTTTTACTGTGAACTTTTTCTAAAACTCTTAATTCTGAAGATTAATGTTTTCTGTTAAATGAGGACAATTTTACCATTGTTATTTCATTTGTTTTTTCATTTATTTTATCTTTTCTGCATTTCTGGGTTTATGTTATTGACTATAGTCTTATAAGAAATCAAAGATCAAAGGAAAAGAAAAAAATAAAGAAATTAAAGATCAGACCATTTTTCTTTCAGTGTTTTTTCTATTCTTGAGCTTGGGTAATCTCCACTGATCTTTCTTCAAGTCACTGATCTTTTCTCCTGATATGTCCAATTTCCGAGAAATCAAATTCATTTATTTGTGTGTTATGATATGGTAGTTTTTAGTTAATAAATCTGTGTGCTACATTGTTATTTTGTTTTCTCTATTGTTATACTTCAGCTTTTTACATGTTATGCCTGTATTTCCCTTCTTATCTTTTACATGATTATAATAGCTATTTTAAAGTCCTTGTGCTAATTTTATCATCAGGGTAAATTTGTAGTTGTTTCTTACTGGCTGTTCTTTCTGTAGATTACGTATCACATTTTCTTTTTTTTTTCATGTCTAGTACTTTTTGATTGTATGCTGCAAAATATAGATGGTACATTTCACAGAGTCTAGATTATGTTGTCTTCACTTAAAAATTGTGGCATTCAGTTATAGTTGGCAGCTTACTTATTTGGGGATCCTTTTGATTTCGTCAAAGGCTTGGCTTTATGCTCTATTGAGAGCTGCATTTGGGTTGTTCATACTGTTAAATCATGACCTTTATTCCAGAGCACAGTCCTTACTCCTGAGCTATGGTTCTCATGGTTTTTCCAATCTCTCCACTCTGGCTGAATTGAAACCCCAACATCTTCCAGTTGTAAATAATCTCTTACATATATGATCAATTTCCACCCTGTTAGATCTTTCAGAAATTTGCTTTGTGCGTGCATAGGCCAGTCCTCAGCCAAACCCCTGAGCAGAACTGCCTCTAAAGCCTTTCTCTTCTCAGCAGCCTTTCCTCAAGCACCCTGCCCCTCAGTAGCCTCAGATGCTTTGAGCTTTGCTCTCTGCCTTCCTAGCTCAGCAAGAGGATCCTTTTCCTTTGAGGCTCTACTTCCACACTGAATTATCAGCCAGTGTGTGTACAAACATGAGGCATAACTTGTGTGTTTCACCTCATTGGTAGTTCACTGACCTCTGTTGTCTGTTAGCAAATGCCTGAAGTGAGGCTAAGTCAGATGACAGTTCGTCTATCAAAGCTAAAGAACAATAAAATTTTTAAAAACTGCTAAAAGAGAAGTCCCGAGTCTTGTTTCAAATTGTATTTTTCTCAAGCTGTCATCTTTCATGTTTTTGTTTCTAATTTCAATTCTATCTAGCAATCAAGAATTTTGTAAGTTGCGGATTGTAAATATTTTGGAACTTTTACATAATCCTGATTTCCTAGACAGGCCTGTGTTGAGAATTCTGTGAAAGTGATTTATTGCAGAGGGCTCTCAGAAGAAGGGGAATGAGGGCAGCAGGATAGGAAAGGAACTAAGACCAGCAAAGCTGTGATGTGGGCAGGAGCCCAGCTTCAGACTGGTCCTATGAGAAGCTCTAGAACATGGACTGAACCCCAGAGTATGTTCTCCACCTTGAGACAAGAGATCTAGGTTTATGTATCCTTGTTTCATTCTGTCAGAGACGGATGACTCTCTCAAGCAATAGAGATGGGGTGAAAAAGAATGTGTAATGAACAGGAGAAGCAATGAGGCTTGCTCCTGTTTAGCTGAGGGAAATTTCTCCAGTGAAAGGGGGACCTCGGAAGCTTCAGCAACCAGCATTCACCATTTTGCTGAGTAGGAGAAAGAGGCTATAGTCAATTACAGCCTTGGAAATTAAGTACTTTTTTAGATATAGTAAGTAGAATAGATTTTAAATAATGACAGCATTTTTAAATAGATACTTTTGTATAAGAATTAGCTTTTTCAGTTCCAGGCTTATTTGATAAGGTTGAATTTGTTGAAAGGGTAGAGCATTGCTCTATATAGCTTGCAAAATATATTTCTACAAGTCTCTCTATAAACCATACCCCTAGTTTGTCTGAAAAATTCCAAATTATTTAAGTCAAACTGATTATTGTGTCTGGGAATGCCTAAAAGAGCTAATATTGAATATTAGTTACCTTTGTTAAATATTCAGAAAAGTTTTACATTCATTTTTAAATTGAATAAATCTTTGAATTTGGATAATTTCTGATTCTAAAGTAAAAATTTCTCAGGAAAGTGATAACTTTGATAACTTCCAACTTAAGTAAATTATAATTTTACAAGCATAGAAGAATTATCAGTTTTCTTTATCTATAAACATATATTGCCTCTGAAAAGAAACAAAAAATGGTCTCCACAGAACTTTGTAGTCCTTATCTTCTTAGAAGTGGTATTATTTTTCTTTCCTATTAGTTTTGCCATTAGGATTATCATAGTTGGTGACATCTGCAATAATCTACTTTACCTTGAATATTTTTAAAAATCTCAACATTTTTACATTTAACATTATAAAAATTGAAAATATGTATTCAGGCTCAGCGCCCACAGCACAGTCGTTACAGTGCCAGCCATATACACCAAGTCTGGCAGGTTCGAATCGGGCCTTGGCCATCTAAACAATAATGACAACTGCAATAAAAAATAGCCGGGCATTGTGGTGGGCACCTGTAGTCCTACTTACTTGGGAGGCTGAGGTAAGAGAATCACTTATGCCCAAGAGTTTGAGGTTGCTGTGAGCTGTGATGCCATGACACACTACCGAGGGCAACATAGCGAGACTCTGTCTCAAAAAAAAAAAAAAAAAGAAAAGAAAAGAAAAAATTTATTCAAATTAAGGTAATTATTGCTAATGTCTACTTATTTATTGAACATTTATCATGTTGCTTGCAGTGTTTTTTTCTGATTTTTCCCCTAAAGAGATGTAAATCATTCTTTTCAATTCTAGCCAGCAGGAGAGAAATCTTTCTAAAGATATATGAATTTATTCATACCTATGAGCTTCTAATAATGATCTATAACACCTATTTAAGCTAAAGTACAGGAAATACTATGTATAACACATGTTATGTTAGAAAAGTAATATGGGAAATCAGCACTAACATTTCATGAGTTCCTTATATCATTTCATATTGAAAAGGTAGGTCAATCTTTGAAGGAAATGCCGTAACTAATTTTATGTGAAATAATGCATTGTAGGTTTAAAGGAAACTAAAACACAGACACTTCTCAAAGTTGTGCATTGCAATTGGTGGCATCCTGGCATGATGGGAACCAAAAAGAAAGAAAAATAAGTGCTTCTTTTGAATACCTGTGTTAGAAGAAACGGCCCTGATAGAAAGCGAAACTGAATGAGACTTTGAGGAAAAGAAAGAAATCCTAAAAAAGGAAAAGATGAGGTTCCTTTCCTTGTTACCTATTAGGATATGAGTAGAGGGGTTCTTCAGAGTAAAAAGTCATTAATATATCAAACATGGAGAGAATAAAAAAGCCTTAAAATGAATTTCACAAAATCAGTAAATCCTCATATAACAACCTTGAAAATATATTTTTGAGAGTTAAGACTTAAGGATTATATAGGACAAATTGTTACAAACTTTCTAAGAGGACTCACAAGATCAACACTCATACCTTTAGACCTATAAGTGTGTCACTCACACAGAGAGGTTTCTGCAAACAGTTATCTACTTTCCAAGGAGGAATCTTAATAGATTAAAGAATGAAAATCAAGGATTGATCAATTTTCATTCTGACTCCTACTATGGCAATTCATTGGCATTGTACAGACCAATACATAGAACTTAGCATGAAAGATACAGTGAAGAGCCCTTGAAATTGAAATGTTTGAAATTTCAAAAGACCTAAATGAAGTTGGGTTAACCCAGCTTCATTTTTCCAGTTAGTAAAGGCTTTTCAGAGAATGAATGCCTGCATTTCAGCAGTGTATTCTATGTAAATAAAAGAATCTTCACATAAGACATCTCTTTTAATTACAGCTGGAAAATGTAATACTTCATGGGAGAAACAAAGCTATCTCTCTCCTCAGCTTTCCAATCTGGAGGTACTTCCTGAATTTAAAATCGAAATGCTTAAATGGTAACAGCAATCCATTGGCAGATTTCTGCAGCCATTTGAAAAATCAAGGGTCATTCACATTCGCTTACACTCACTTGGTAAGTGCTTAATCAACCCTTTGAGGAGCAATAGCGTCTTTCTAGGAATTCCTTGAGAAATAAAAAGTGCTGCTGTTTGTTAGTTGTATTATGTTTTAGTCAGCTAACAACAGCAGAGTTCATCTTCAAGTAGAAGGTTCGAGTATATTTACGCTTGCCAGGTCAAGAGAATGAGTAGCAGCTGAGTACCCACCCAACAAGCTAAGAAAGACCAGGGATGAATCCCAGTCTGAATCTTTAGAGAATTCAAGAATCATGCCTAGAAAAAACAAAATCAATATTCAAATCGAAAGGGTTGGAGACAGAAAATGTAGGCCAAGTGTAGGTCAAGACCTCTAAAAAGGTGAGAAGGGTAGCAAAATGGGTATGAAGCTGCTGCAAGCGTGGCTGGAGTGTACCAGCTACTGAGATGTACATCAAGTTCAGGTTGGATTAAAGGTATGACGTCAGTCTATACAGGTAACAAGCAAGATTGAAATCTACTAAATTAGATGACCCATTAAAGTCTCCAACTATAACACATTATATATCCTAGTGAGAAAATTCTGAGTTTTTGTAGTGCCTGGTAAAGAAATTGATTTCAGCGCATTTTTTAACTTTTTGTTAAAAATCCTTGTTTGCCAAATGGTCTTCATTATGTTATCAGCCTCTTTTGCTAGTTAGGAGTTACATTTTCATTTACAAATAAACTATTTTTCTATGTCCAATGCTTCTTCCCAAGATCGTCTACAGTTTCCAGGATCAGAGCAGGCATAACTGCCCTGATAGAACTGCATGCGTTTGGATACGGTTTTTATTATGCCATCTGCTGGAAACTACTTCAAATTACACAGACACACCAGACCTACAGGATTGAACTCTATGTAGTGACACCCGGTGAAATTTTTGTGGGCAAAGTGGTAAAAATAAGCACAGAGTGATAACTGCTTTCATTTCTAAATGAGCACAAATAGTCTGTGAATTTCTTCATCCAGCTTGTCTAATGTGATTTTGTTGGTGCAATCAACACCTCCTCACCTGATTGTTCTAAATGACCTATTTTTGACACAGAGATGCTCTAAACTTTTATTAATAAAAAGAAAGACAAGTTTGAATTTAGCCTATAAAGAAAATTACCAGTGCATTTAAAATACATAATTTATTCTAAGCATTGTTATTCTGATGTTGCATACTCTCATCCTTCTTTTAATGATGTTTACTCAAAGGAAATAAAAAGAAAACGCCATGTATCATAAAAAGTTTAGTTTAGGGAAATTACATAGGTACTAGAAAACCAGGGAAATATAATGCATCTCAATATAGACTTTAACATTTATTTTTTTGTACTGCTAATCAATTGGGCCCAGAAATATTTAAAAAAAACAAGTTGTGATAAAACAACAACTGTGTGGTGATAACATTTAGAATATCAACCCAAGAAAAAGATAGAATATGGTTTAATCTTAACTACATAAAGCCTTTTTAATTTAATTTAATTTTGAATTTTTCTTCTGGTCAGATCTTTAGGATCTGCAAATTATTTAAAGTAATTAAATTAACAAATACTTTTTTGGTACCAACCATATATGGTTTATAAAAGAAGTAAAATTTCTTATTATAAAAATATACTGGTTTCAGATAAAATGTATCAGAACTCTTTATTATACTAGATTTTGTTTCACATAATAAAATGCAACCAATGAAAAGCTTATTATATTGGGAATTTTATATATTTTCAATTAGAAAATGACAAATGATAAGAAAGCAAAAAGCTCAACATCCACCATCTATCCACTTCTATAAATAGTGCAGAAGTGATTTGTATTCACCACAATGCCGTGTATGACTCTAGCTTCTGATCTTTGAATTATGCTTCTTAAAACATAGTAAATCGATCTTGCAGTATATGATGGTAAAGATCCTTGAAAGTATACCTGATTCACTCTGTTGGCTTCAGATGCAAAAGCATCAAAGTCATGCCAGACAGGTGAGTGTTATTATTTAGTAACTACACATGCCAGAATCCACAAGCTCTACTCCAGATAAGTCCTTTCTTGAATCCAGTGGCCTTTGCTATCAAAGCAATCCTAAATGTATGTGCCCAGGTTTATGCTGCTGTAGCTTAAATTTATTTCCCCAGTGAAGAAATAAGACAATGTGATGTTGTCCGTTTAAGATTTTATCTGTGAATTCCACCGAATATACTTAGTTATAAGAAATCTGACTAAAAATCCCTTTCATCTCAAAATGAATGTTCATGTGTTATGAGTACATTATGTATACACCATTGTCAGTTTTCTCTTTTGAGGAATAGATTGGTTCATGTCTCCACACAGATCCTTTTCTATATTGTAGAATTATTGTTTTTATGTTTGAACAGAGAGTTCAGGTGTCCTGTTTGTTATTCCAAGGAACAAATTATGAGTTCTTTACTTGGATTTCAGTATATTGATTTTCTGTAGCATTTTGGTCTCAATTTTTCTCTGTAACAAGAAGACAATAGACTCATTACCCCAGGAGATTTACCCTTGGCCATATGTTAGTCAGTATTAAGGAAAAATGCTGCAGAGTGTAATATTCAGCTACAAATCCTACAAGTCCTACAAATGCAGCTACAAGTCTGACTTGTAGAGAAAAATATTGTAATACCTTCCTAAAGGGACTCCTTGACTTCTCTAAAGTCATGAAGAAAAGAAAATGTCTGTTAAATATTCCCCACTACCACAGAACACTGATCCCGCATAGAGGTCTGTTTTTTAACTGCAATGTATGTATTTTGGAAGGGTGAATCAGGCTTAAAGTCGTGATTTAATTGGACCAACTCATGATCAGACTTACTGATGTCTATGTCACCTTCTTTTCCTCCAATTTAATGACTTCAGCCCCAAGGAAAACAATCACCTTCTCTAACAAATCAAGATTTTGAGCTAGCCTGATATATAGAAACTCTTTCCAAATGGTCGTCTCTTTCAAGAGACCAGTAATGTCATACAGCTTGCAACAGGGCCATTTTCTTTTATTCTCTCACTTGCCATTACCTTTGATTTAATTACATGTGCCTTAAATGCAAAAGTGCTGAGGAAAATAAATTTAGGTTAAATAGCAGATGCAATCTAATTAGAACAATGAAAACCACTCACTAAAACATTTATTCAATCAGTGGATTGATCCAATACCAATCTTTCATGTAGTATAGGTTATGCGGTATATTTTGCTAAGTAAATATATTTTATTCATAAGTTTTAGAAATATATTTTATTCATAAGTTGTAGAAATATATATGTTGGAAAAAAGTTTTTTCTGACACATGCAGTTGACCCCTGAGCAATATGAGTTTGAAATTGTGAGTCTTTGTGTTTTTTTTTTTTTCAAACAAAATTTTAAAATATTTTGGAGGTGTGCAACAATTTGAAAAACTAGCAGGTGAACTTCATAGCCTAGAAATATCAAAATATTAAGAAAAAGTTAGGTCTGCATAAAATATACATAGATACTAACCTATTTTGTCATTTGTAAAAAATAAAGAAAAACTACTATAAAAAGTTACAAGGGATCAAAACTTATACTCACAAACACAGACCGTACATGGCTCGTTGAGAATAATGCAAACAAATTTGAAGATGCAGTATCAAATCATAATTGCATAAAACTAACTGTCCTACATATTGTGCTACTGTGATAATTTCACAAGCACCTTCTGTTACTGCTGTTAGCTGAAGTATTGTGAGTATGTGCTTAAAATGCTATGACACTAATCACCTCTCTGCAAACTATTTCTTCAGCAAATTGCTTAGTGCAGTAAAAAGTGATCTCTCAGAGTTCTCACATATTTTCTATCTTGTTTAAATCTTTTTAGTGCAATACTGTAAACCTTGAATCACATCAAGGGACCCAAGTGCTATTAGTGATGCTGAGTAGTCCCAAGAAGCAGGGAAAAGTCATGACATTATAAGAAAAGTTGAATTGCTTGATATGTACCATAGTTGAAGTCTACAGCTGCCATTTTAGAAGGACAATTCATCTTGTAAACAGAAGATGGAAACTTATAGTATTGATAAAATATAATACAATACTGTAAATATGTTTTTTTCCTTACTACTTTCTTAATAAAGTTTGCTTTCTCCAGCTTACTTCATTGTCAGACTACAATATATAACATATGTATATAAATAAAACATACAAATACATGTTAATCCACTGTTGTTATATGAATAGGGGAAACTAGTCAATAGTAGGCTGTTAGTTAAGTTTGGGGTCAATAAAAAGTTGTACGTAGATTTTTGACTGTGTGGGAAGTCAGAAGGCCTAACCTCTACCTTGTTCAAGGGTCAGCTGTAAATGTATTTGGACCTTTGAATTAATTCCTTCATGAAATACCAAATGTTTTACTTTGCATCTAGCATCTTTTAATCAGTAATATGATTATAGCATCCAGCCTCATTGTATACAGAGCTGAGGTTTGACAATTTTCATTACAATAAATGGTTTTATTTCATAATTACATAACAATCTTTTATTTATTTCATTGTTAATGGCTGCTTGTATTACTTTCAGTTTTGATCAACTACAAACAAAGTTGCTATGAATACTTTTGGCATGTCTTGCTGCACATGTGCCCCCACATATGTTGGATATGGAATGGAATTTCAAGACCATGTGAAACATTTACTTTCAAAGTTGATAGATAACATCAAAAGGTTTTCTAAAGTGTTTGCACTAAATTTCAGTTCCATCAATTGTGCATGAGAGACCCTGTTGCTCCAGATTCTTATAAAAAACTTGGTATTCTCAATCTGTATAATCATTCCGTAGGGTCTGTAGTAGTATTTCACAGTGGTTTTGATTTGCATTTTCCCAGTAATTAGACAGTGTATGTCTCTTCATATTTTTATTGGCCAATTTCTGATCCTGTTTTGTAACGTGCCTGTTTAAGTGTCTTGTCTGTTTTATTCTGGATTCTGTCATTCCCTTTTTGATTTGCAGTTTTTTTTTCTACAATGGGGACATGAGCCTTTTCTAGATTATACGGATTTCAAACATTTTTCCCCATTCTGTCTTCTCTATCTTTTGTTTTCCTGTTGAAAATTCTCTTTATTTAGCAAGAGATTCAAATAAGAGATCTTTGACATTGATTAAATGGCATATTTGCTATCATAGATGGAGTGTGTGTGTTCTAGTATGTTAAATATCATAACACTAACAAACAATTGTTATCACAGAAAATGTTAGCAAATTGGAACACTTTTTTAGTTGTAGTTATTAGAGAAAGTGTTACTTTCTCTGAGTTTTACAGCTGTTATACATTTCAGGTGTCTTTTCTCTCTTAATAGTGACTTTGGTACAAATTATAATTTAGTATCATTCGTCAATCTTTTTTTGATTATTAATGCTTTTAGGAGTCCTGTTTAAAAGTGTTTCTCTGCTAAGTGCCATAAAAATGTTCTTCAATATTTTCTAAACCTTTCATGACTTGATTTTGACATTTAAGCTAGCATGCACCAGCAATTGCTACTTTGCATATGATATGAGAAAAGGTCAAAGTTTATTTTTTTCTTCAGAGAAATATCCAATTGGTGTTCATTTTGAAACAATCTTTCATCACTATTCTGCATTTTCTCAGAGGTTACATGCAAAATTTCAAATATTCATGAGGCAGTTTGATACATCTGCTATGTTCTGTTGATGTATTTGTTAGCCAATACTTAACTCTCATATTTATTGTTGCTTTATACTATGTCTATGTATCCCACAGGTCAAGTTCTTTTCTTCTTGGGTCAGCCTGTTTATTCTTATAATCCTTTCACAAAGATCCTGGAACTAACACAGCAAATGGGGGGAGATCAACTAGTACTATAAGAGCAAAGGCGTTCTAAGAGCATTCTTGCCTAGCAGGGTGGTGTATTAAGTTGTAAATGTCTTGCCCTCAGATGTGAGGAAGCAGTAAAGAAAAGTAAGAATGAACTCTAGCAGCAGAGACTAAGCACAGAATTGCCCTGATGTAGAAATGAAGTATTTAGGCTACGACAGAGCCTGGGGAAACCTCCTGGGTTGGCGTCTCCCAGCATCTTGAAGCAGTTGCATCAGCATGGCTGGCAGAGTGACCCTCTGCCTCCCTAGTCAGAGTGAGTCTCAGCCAGACAGATGGAGCAAGGTTACGCACCTGTAACTCACTGAGAAACTGCAGAAGACCAGAGGCACAAGAGTGTGTTCACCTCAGGGTACAAAACGACAGTGAAGTCAAAGCTTACATGACATCTCCTGGCTGGCTTGCTTTAAAGTTTTCACCAGACCCCAGTGGAGAACATTTTCAGGTTCTTGGTGATCTCTGGATAAAGAATTTTAGGGTATACTATGTAAACCAACCAAGTTCCAGGTTTTTTGTTTTGTTTTGTTTTGTTTTTTAATTGGCAATTAAAGACCGGGACAATTCTGGGCTTAGTCTCTGCTGCTAGAATTGGTCCTTTTTCTATTTATTTATTTATTTTTATTTTTTTATTAAGACAGAGTCTGACTTTGTGGCCCTCGGTAAGAGTGCCATGGCATTTTAGCTTAGAGCAACTTCGAACTCTTGGGCTCAGGCTATTCCCTTGCCTTCGCCTCCCAAGTAGCTGGGACTACAGGCACCCACCACAATCCCCAGCTTTTTTTGTTTGTAGAGATGTGGGTCTCACTGTGGCTCAGACTGGTCTTGAGCCTCTGAGCTCAGGGCAATCTACCAGCCTCAGCCTCCCACAATGCTAGAATTACAGGCGTGAGCCACCACGCCCGTCCAGAATTGGTCCTTTTTTAATTGAAAATGAAAGCTGGGGGGTGGGAGGACAGACAGAGAGAGAGAGTTAGAGAGAGTGACAGAGACAGAGAGAGACAGAGAGAGACAGAGAGAGAGGGGAAAAAGAGAGAGAGCATGCAGGCGTGCCCATGAGAAGGCAGGCTTGAAAGGAAATGTGAAAGAGACCAGTATTTCAAGACATTTCAGGCTAGCTTCACTGTGAGGAAGTAGTTATGGTCTTTTGAAGTCTTACTAATTGAGGGGAAGAGTATTCAAGGCTAATAGGTTGGCTTTTACTAAGAATTTGGAAAGTAATTCTTAGAATTGGGTTCCCTCCCATTTTTCATACTTTATGTGGTTGATTTGGAACTGTAGTGGTGATTTCAAGGGCAGAAAAATGTATATGAAATTATAGTTAACCAAATTTCATATAAAGGTCATAGAGAGCTGGTAAGCTGTTTGAAGCCCCTCTTAGTTTCTGCCTGAGGATTGTTTACTTTAACACCTACCCCAGTCTTCCAGCCCCTGAACTCAGTCTCAGCCCTTCCTCCTGGTCTATTACTCTGACAACACCAATTGAGAACTTAATTTTTAGTTGTTTTAGATTTCAATTTTGTAATTGAAATTTCAGTTTTTAATATATTTCATTAATATAAATATATGATTCTCATATATTCTCTTCTAAAGGTCCAGTCTTATGCTTTATTTCCTAGAATATACTAAATAGCAAATATATAATTTGTGCCCAATAATTGTAATAATCTGTCTTCCTTCTCCTCCTCGTTTTGTTTTTAACTTTTGTCTCTTTATACACCTGCCTCTTTTGACATTATAATACAAATAATGATATGTATATTCCCAGAAAGAATATTTATGCTTGCTACTAGCAAAGGGAACACACAATGCAAATTACCTTGATCTAATTTGAGGATGGAGGAGGTCCAAAGCTGAAATGTCTGATCAGATCCCACCCAGTAATGTATTTTTGGTGTTGCTTCAGCATGGTGTTTCCCTGGGGATTCCTCCTAATAAAGTATTTTCCCAGGCCAATTTCTTCAAGTGTTTCTCTTGCACTCTCTCTAACAATCTTTATATTTTCATATCTTAAGTTTAAATCTTTTATCCAGTGAGAGTCAATTTTTGTTAATGGTGAAAGCTATGTGTCCAGTTTCAGTCTTCTACAAGTCGCCAGCCAATTCTCCCAGCACCATTTGTTAAATAGGGAATCATTCCCCCAATTTATATTTTTGATGGGCTTATCAAAGATCAAATGATGATAAGTGTCTGGGTTCATCTCTTGGTTCTCAATTCTGTTCCATACATCTACCTCTCCATTTTTGTACCAATACATTACTGGAATCTGATCAAACTAAAAAGCTTCTGCACAGCCAAGAACACAGTAAGTAAGCAAGCAGACAGCCCTCAGAATGGGAGAGGATATTTGCAGGTTATACTTCTGACAAAGCATAATCCACAGAGACCTCAAACTTATTAATAAGAAAAGAACAAGTAATCCCATTTCATTGTGGACAAGGGAGTTGAACTGAAGCTTCTCTGAAGAAGATAGGCACATGGCCTTCAGACACATGAAAAAATGCTCATCATCTTTAATCATCAGAGAAATGCAAATCAAAACCACTTTGAGATATTATCTCACTCCTGTAAAAGTGGCTCACATCACAAAATCCGAAAACTACAAATGTTGATGTGGATGTGCAGAAAAGGGTACACTTCTGCACTGCTGGTGGGAGTGCAAGCTAATACGTCCCTTTTGGAAAGAAGTATGCAGAATACTCAGGGATCTAAAAGTAGACCTGCCATTCGATCCTGCAATTCCTCTACTAGGTGTAGATCCAAAGGACCAAAAAGTCACCTTATGACAAATGTATTTGCTCCAGATTGTTTATTGCAGCTGAATTCATAATAGCCAAGTTATGGAAGAAGCCCAAGTGCCATTGACCCATGAAAGGATTAATAAATTGTGGTATATGTATACCATGGAATATTATGCAGCCTTAAAAAGTTGGAGATTTTACCTCTTTTACATTTACATGGATGGAGCGGGAACATATCCTACTTAGTAAAATATCTCAAGAATGTAAGAAAAAATATCCAATGTACTCAGTAC
>CAUYRH010042478.1:0-39548 GCA_963574655.1 Perodicticus potto | reverse complement strand
GCCTCCCAAGTAGCTGGGACTGCAGGCGCCCGCCACAACGCCCGGCCATTTTTTGGTTGCAGCCGTCATTGTTGTTTGGCGGGCCCGGGCTGGATTCGAACCCGCCAGCTCAGGTGTACGTGGCTGGCGCCTTAGCCCACTGAGTCACAGGTGCTGAGCCAGCTAATATGGTTTAAAATATTTTTCTTAGCCAGATGTGGTGGCTCATGCCTGTATTCCTAGCACTCTAGGAAGCCAAAGTGGGTGGATTGCCTGAGCTCAGGAGTTTGAGACTCCATCTCTACCCTAAACTACTTTCTAAACTACTTGACTAAAAATAGAAAACTAGCCAGGTGTTGTGACAGGCGCCTGTGGTCCCCTCTACTCGGGAGGCTGAGTCTAGTGGATCTCTTGAGCCAAAGAGTTTGACGTTGCTGTGGGCTATGACACCTACCCAAGGTGACTGAGAGAGACTCTGTCTCAAAAATTTTTTAAATTGGCTGGATGCAGTGGCTCACGCCTGTAATCCTAGCACTCTGGGAGGCCTAGGCAGGTAGATTGCTTGAGCTTATAGGTTGGAGACCAGTCTGAGCCAGAGTGAGACCTCATCTCTAAAAATAGCCAGGTGTTGTGGCAGGCACCTGTAGTCCCAGCTACTCCGGAGGCTGGCCCAAGAGAATTGCTTGAGCTCAACAGGTGGAGGTTGCTGTGAGCTATGACACTACAGCACTCTACCGAGGGTGACAAAGTGAGAATCTGTCTCAATAATAATAATAATAATAATGATAATAAATTACAAAAATAAAAAAGTGAAATAAAAATCAAAATATTTTTGTCTGGGTACAGTGGTGCATGCTTGTAATTCTAGCATTTTGAGAGACTGCAGTAAGAGTATTGTTTGAGCCCAGGAGTTTGAGACTAGCCTGGGCAACATAGTAAGACCTTGCGTCTACAAAAAATAAAGGTAATTAGCTGGCCTGTGTGGTGGCAGGTGACTGTAGGCTCAGCTACTCAGGAGGATTGCCTGAACCCTGGAGTTGGAGGCTGCAGTAAGCTACGATCAGGCAACTATACTCCAGCCTGGGTAATAGAGGGAGATTCTATCGCTAAAAAAAATTTAAATAATTTTTTTATACAAATGACACTACAGGATGTCTGGGATTTGCTTCAAAATAATCATAGAAGGTACATGAGAAGCAGAAACCTTTTCCCTTTACTCTTTCAGGTTCATTGTCTAGGGCCCTGCAAATCAGAGTGAAAAAAGACAGATTAATAGGAAAAAGTATATTTGATGCTAATTTTTTTTTTTTTTTTTTGAGACAGAGCCTCAAGCAGTCACCCTGGAGAGAGTGCCGTGGCATCCCAGCTCACAGTAACCTCTAATTCCTGAGCTCAAGCGAGTCTCCTGCCTCCGCCTCCCAAGTAGCTGGGACTACAGGCGCCCGCCACAACGCCCGGCCAGTTTTTGGTTGCAGCCATCGTTGTTTGGCGGGCCCGGGCTGGATTCGAACCCGCCAGCTCAGGTGTACGTGGCTGGCACCTTAGCGCACTGAGCCACAGGCGCCAAGCCTGATGTTAATTTTTTGTTTGTTTTTCAGCAGGCCCAGGTCAGGTTTGAACCCACCAGCTCCAGTGTAGGTGGCCAGCACCCTAGCCACTGAGCTATGGGCAGCGAGCCAATTTGATGTTAATTTTTATGTGGCACGGAGGTCCTTCCTGGAAAAGAAGTGAAGACCTAAAGAGGTTAACAGGCCTGGGAGCCTGACATTTTTAACAAAGAGCAATAAATAGTGGAGATGTGACAAAAAGGAAAAATGGTTTTAAGCTTCTAGGGTATGTAAAACTATAGGAAGGTAACTGGGAAAACTAATGGATAACTTCATTTAGTAAGATTTGTTTGTGCAGTTTCATCTCACTGCTTTCTGTCTTCACGGCCAAAACACTTCCCCAGGAGAGGAGATTTATGGCAATCCTCATTTCTTAGTTTCTGCTTTTAGCCAAATAAGGGAAACTGGAAAGGCTTCTTTCTGCATCTGTTGAAACTCAAGTGACTTCACTTTGAAAGAATCCTTACATCAAAGTAGCATTTTTTAGGCTGGCATATTCTGATACCCTTCAGGAGATTAAGAGTTTAGATGAAATGAAAGTAATCACCCAAGGCGTTAGTAATTTTTGCAGGTGGGTGTGAGTGCCATGAGGATTCATTAAACTATTTTTATTACTTGTTTATATATTTGAAATTTTCCATAATAAAATATTTTTTAATTGTATATGTTGACATGTAATTGGCCAACTTTTGCCAAACAAGAACATTATAACAAAATAAGTGCTGTGCACATCACCGGCATTTCGTAAGGAAAAGGACTTTTTATGACATCAAAGAGCAGCAAGGGCATAATCTTTGAATAAAGGACAGTCTTAAAGTGGAATATTTAGTGTATGTCACCAGACACTAGCATGAACTGGTCCTGGTTCCTACGCCCCAGCTTCCGCATTTTTCTCAAAGGCTGAGATCAAAGCTAGTGAGCAGGCCATGTGAGGCTGTGCTTGTTTCCTCTGAGTTGTTTTTTTCTAAAAGCCTGAGTGTTCAACCTGGAAAGGCCCTCAGAGTCTGGGGTAGGCTCTTCTGTTTACAGATGGAACTGAGGCAAAGAGGAAGAGTGAATTGCTGGAGGTAACATGGTGCGACCTAATGGCACAGCCTACAAAAGAACCCAGGGCTTTTGGTGTCTAGTCCAAGGATCAGCCCACCCACCATTTGACCTACTGTTTTCATCTGCATTTCAGTTGGTGCCTAGAAGATAGCTGTGTGGACCACCAGGCTTTAAGTCTTGACCTTACCACTCCCTGGTTGTGCAACCTTGGGCAAGTTTACTTAACTTCTCTGGGCCTTCTTGGTTTCCTCTTCTATGAAGTGAGTAGGTGCTATCATGAGACACATCTTGTAAGGTTACTGTGAAGATTGAGCTAACACATGTGCTGTGCCTGCCTCACAGAAAATACTCAGTGCAGGGCAGTTGCCTGCATTTCTATCTCCTGTAGGGATGGTAGGGTCTCACAGAAAGCCAGGCTGGCCTTTACCTTAGGATCACGAATGTTAGAGCTGAAGTGGGCTTCTTGAGCTACCTAGAGAGGAATCCTTTTAGAGAAAGAGAAAAATTGTCCCTGGGGGACAATGTGAACTGTTAAAGGTCCTAGATGCATTTGGAATGAGAAATGAGATTGCAAGTGGGCAATTCTGAAAACAAGTGAGCTTTCCCTACTCCCCCACCTCAGGGGGCCTTCTGTCCCCTGAAGTCAGGATTGGTTGAGTAAAGACACATGGCAAGTGCACAGCTTTACAGTTTACATTGGCAAACTTGGCCTAGTCCCCCAGCTTAGAAGGCAATGAGTCTCGAAATGAATATTCCATTTCACAGAAAGAAACCAAGGCCCTTGTGGGTGAGTTGGTAGCCAAAGCCAGGGTACAGGACTGGAAAATGAGAAAGTTAGCTCAGTGAAAAAGGCTGACACTCTCTTCTGTCTTTGGAAAAGTATCTCAACTGCAAAAGATGTCAACTACTAACTTCCAAGGAGGTCAGAAAGGAAAGGAATTACTATAGCAACTTCTCCGGCAGCCCATTTTTATCTTTCTCTAATTCAAAACAAGAGCTTCCAGTAGGTTCCTGTGGGAGGGTGGGGAGAGAAGAGGAGATTCTAATTCCAGCCCAGCAACTGCTCTCAGCCAATCTCCTACCATATATTGGTGGCATGAGGAAGGCGGTGGCCAATGGAAAGGCGTGGAGCCGGTGTCATTGACTGTGAGCCAGGTTGGAATAAGCAGAAGGCCAGCACATGTGACCGTTTCCATAGTGAACTCCCTTAGCAGCCCTGGCTGGTCCTGTTTATGAGCTCCGGAAAATTCCACCCAGCCTCCGGCCTGATTTTTACCTTCTCTGCCTCTGCAGAGATGAAGTCACAGCTAATGCTTAACCCCTTCCCCTCCAGTCAGTTTTGGGGTCTGCAAGAGGCACAGACATCTCTCAGTCATCAGTGGTTGCAGCCCATGCAATAACCCATCCCTGTGCTCTGCCTCACTAAGTTTATTATTATTACTTCTTTTTTTTTTTTTTTTTGAGACAGAGTCTCACTAGGTCATCCTCTGTAGAGTGCTCTAGCGTTACAGCTCACAGCAACCTCCAGCTCCTGGGCTTGGGTGATCCTCTTGCCTCAGGCCTCCCAAGTAGCTGGGACTACAGGCGCCTGCCACAACACCCGGCTATTTTTTTGTTGCAGTTTGGCCGGGGCCGGGTTTGAACCTGCCACCCTCGGTATATGGGGCCGGTGCCCTACTCACTGAGCCATAGGCACCGCCCAAGCCTCACTAAGTTTAGAAGGGGGAGGGCAGAGACATGTAGTGACAGCCACCATTTTAGGGCACATCACTTGAGCTAGGTACTGTGTTAAGCTCCTGACAACCTCACAAACATCACTCCCCTTTTACAGAGGAATAAACTGATTTCAGGAGGTTAAGTAACTTGCCAAGCTCCCAGCATACAGCCAGAAAGTGGAGGAACTAGGCTCCGACAGAGGGTGGGGGCCTCTCGGGGCCGTGCTCTCCATGCAGCCCTCTGCAGCACTCTGTGTTGTGGAACAGCATGGGTGTGTGTGCGGGTGCCAGAGTGCAGGAGAGCAGCGCAGAGGAGGAAGACTTCCATAGTCTTCAGGGTGCTGAAAGACACTCCATTGAAGAGGAGGATACTTTTAGGATGACTGGAAGGATAGGGAGAAGTGTCACTCTACTGCAGGACACCCATGTCACCAGGTCAGAGCTGAGGGCTGACGTGCAAGTCCAGCTAGGCTCCAGGGAAGGCTCAGCCAGGGCCAAGTCCTCATCGTGCAGCCTAAAGAACTGTCCGAGATGGACTTCTGGCTGGGAGGGAGGGCAAACCTACCCACACTCCTGCCTGACTCCAGCTGGGCCAGTGCTGGCTTGGGCTGGAGGGCTATCCATGGGGACCATGGCTGGAACATGTGGTGAGCCTTTCAGAATCCCCAGTGCCAGCACAGGACTGACTGTGAATGTCATGTAAGGCACATGCAAAGCTGTACTGAGCTGATGCAGGACTCTGGGCTGGGCGCAGTGGCTCATGCCTGTAATCCTAGCACTCTAGGAGGCTGAGGCAGGAGATCACTTGAGCTCAGGAGTTCAGGACCAGCCCGAGCAAGAGCACAACCCCATTTCTACTAAAAATAGAAAAAACTATCTGGGCATCATAGCGGGCACCTGTCTTCCCAGCTACTCGGAAAGCCAAGACAAGAGGGTTGTTTGAGCCCAGGAGATTGAGGTTACTGTGAGCTATGATGATATCACAGCACTCTACCCAGGGCAACAGAGTTAAGAGTCTATCGCAAAAAAACAAAAACAGAAAACTCATACTTTGTTTTCAAAGATGTTAAGTGACAATGACAAACAGCAATAAAAGCCATATGCCATAGGTCAGGATGATGAAGATGAGTCACCAAGTGAAGGACACGATCATAGGAGTGCTGGTAAAGTCACTGGACAGCAGTGGCTGCAGACGTCTGCAGGATGGTTCAGTGGGAAGGCTTCCAGGAGAAGGAGGCAGGACTGATTGAGGTTTATGGCCCCAGTTCAGGGTGGGGCAGTAGCTGATAATGATCCCCGAGAATGAGGAAGGGTGACCCTTTGTGACCTAGGCTGTCTCTGGCCTCTGGATCTCTGTTGACAACTTGGGCTGAAGTCTGCCTAAGCAGAATAGTCATGGAAATTTCCACTCAGGTTCTTATTCCAGAACTCAGTTCTTAGCTCCATCCTCTCCCAGGCCCTGCCTGCATGGGCTTCAGACTGAAGAGGCCCAGGGCAGCCCCAGAAGTCCGATCGAGACTGGATATGGCAGGATTTCAGACATGTTGGCCTCTGTGCTGCTGTAGAATATCAGAGCTGTCTGCCCTGCCTGACAGGTCCCAGAGGCCCAGGGATCCTGCTCCTGGGAAAGCAAAGGGGAGGAGTGACAACTTCCCCCAACTTCTCAGCTTCCCTGAGTCATATCAGCTCCTTGTGCGTGTACTGCCCACAGAATACAGAGCAGTGAGGCTGGAACAAGCCTGGGCACTTCAGTTCCCCAGAAATTATGTGGATGCTCTGTGTTTCATACATCTGTCTCTAAAAGCTTCAAAGTGGAAGAAGTGACTTCCATGGGGAGAAAAGAGCTAGGAAAACATTGGCAGCTCTCCCCACCTCCCCAGCTCCAACCTCCACCCACATGCTGGAGCTGGGTGAGCTCTGGTCACATGGCAGTAAAGCCCAGTTACCAAACAGGCCAAATGATGCCCCTGTGGTGCCATCACCCTTTGTCCAGAGGTGAGAGCCGGATGTTCCCTCGGCAAGGTTGGCAGGGCTGTACTTGGGAGTGAGTTTGAGGTGTCCCTGTCTTCCCTTGTTTACAAGGATGTTAAGTCGCAATGACAAACAGCAATAAAAGCCATATGCCATAGTTCAAGATGACAAAGATGAGTCGCCAAGTGAAGACATGATCATAGGAATGCTGGTAAAGTCACTGGACAGCAGTGGCTGCAGGAGTCTGCAGGATGACTGACCATTCAGTGGGAAGGCTTCCCTGGGCCTCTTCAGTCTGCCAGCTGGGCTGCAGACCCTGGAGTCCCCTTCAACCCTCAGAAGGAGTTAACACACTCCTATAATCATGTGGGAAAGTACAGGCTGTGCTGGGACAGACAATAACACTGGGTGATGATGGGGTTGACTTTGGAGATGCTGGTCAGACAGGTCCTTTCTGAGGAGTGACCTGTGGGCAGGGTGATGAGAATGGGCATCACCTGAAGAGCTGGGAAGGCAAATTCCCAGCCAGTGGGTTGTGAACATGAGTCTGGGATGGGCCAAGAGTTCTGAGGGGACAGAAAGGAGGACACCTGCATTGGGAGGACAGCCAGTTGAGGTAGACCTTCCATCTTTCTCTTGTCCCATGGCCACCACCTTCCCCAGCCAGGCCTCCATGACCTCTGGCTGCGACAAGGGTCCTCAATGTCGGCCCCTCTGCCGGACAGGAGGTCCTTGAGGTCATCTGTCCAAGTCTTTATTATTTTCTTTTCAAGTATCACAATGTTTATTTATTTATTTATTATTTGGAGATAAAGTTTCATTTTGTCACCCTCAGTAGAGTGCTGTGGCGTCCTAGCTCACAGCAACCTCAAACTCTTGGGCTCAAGTGATTCTCTTGCCTCAGCCTCCCGAGTAGCTGGGACTACAGGCACCTGCCATAATGCCCAGCTATTTTGCCCAGCTATTTTTTAGAGACGGGATCTCATACTTGCTCAGGCTGGTCTTGAACCTGTGATCTCAGAGTGTAATCCATCTGCCTCAGAGTGCTAGGATTACAGGCGTGAGCCACTGCATCCTGACCTCATAATGTTTATTGGTTTTTTTTTTTAATTCAAGTCTTTATTTATTTCTTTCTTTTTGTAGAGACAGAGTCTCACTTTATTGCCCTCTGTAGAGTGCTGTGGTGTCACACAGCTCACAGCAACCTCCAACTCCTGGGCTTAAGCGGTTCTCTTGCCTCAGCCTCCTGAGTAGCTGGGACTACAGGCGCCTGCCACAATGCCTGGCTATTTTTTTGTTTTTGCAGTTCTGCCGAGGCCGGGTTTGAACCCGCCACCTTCGGTATATGGGGCCAGCGCCCTACTTGATGAGCCACAGGCGCCGCCCTTATTCAAGTCTTCAAAGGGCAGTGTGGGAGTAAGACACGTTCTTTTTCTTTTAAATGTTCCTAAACACAGGTGTATTTTATCAAATTAAAATATCATGGGAATATTTATAAACAAAATAAATTCATTCCCACTTACCAAATCAAGTGGAATCTCTTCAGCTCTTACCTTACTTGATTTCTGGGAAGCATTTAAAATTGTCAACCAGTTGGATTGCTGTCTGTGGCTCAGCAGCAAGCATGCCAGCTACATACACCAGAGCTGGCAGGTTTGAACCCAGCCCGGGCCTGCCATACAACAATGACAACTACAACCAAAAAATAGCCAGGGGTTGTGGCCAGTGCCTGTAGTCCCAGCTACCTGGGAGGCGGAGGCAAGAGAATCACTTAAGCCCAAGCCTTTGAGGTTGCTGTGAGCTGTGATGCCACTGCATTCTACTGAGGGCACCATAGTGAGACTCTGTATCAAAATAAATAAATAAATAAATAAATGAAATAAAATAAAATTGTCAACCAGGTCAGGTGCAGTGGCTCACGCCTATAATCCTATCACTCTAGGAGGCCAAGACCAGTAGATTGCTTGAACTCAGATGTTCAAGACCAGACTTAGGAAGAGCAAGACCCCATCTCTACTAAAAACAGAAAAACTAGGTAGGCATTGTGGCGGGCACCTGTAGTCCCAGCTTACTCAGGAGGTTGACATGAGTATCTCTTGAGCCCAAGAGTTTGAGGGTACTGTGACCTATGATGACACCATGGCACTCAACCCCAGTAAGTCTTTTTCCAGTCTCAGAATCTTCGGCTGTAAAAAGAGTGGGGCTAATTAGAATTACAGGATTTCAGCCTGGAAGAAAAATCTCAAGTTTTCTTTCCAGCTTCTTTGCAATGTAGGAATACCCTCAAAGCATATGGAGCTGTCACCAGCCATTGCTGGACAACTATTGGATGACAGCTGTTACTTGATAACCTTTGGGTCCATTCCACCTCAACCACTGGAGAAGGTCCCATGATACTACCGGCCTTCATTTTTATGTGATATTGTCGAGGAACATACTTCAGGCAAAGTTTCTGAAAACTTGTGACCTCTGCACCCTTGTCCTAGGAGACTTGTGTCTGTGGAATGTGAGCCACAGTTGTGTTGAGGAGGAATGAGCACGCCTCTGTGCGAGTGTGCTGTGTGTGTGCAGGGATGTGCCTGGGTGCATGCAGGTGTGAAAGGTTTACTTAGCGTCATTCTGGGTATGCCAGGCCAACACAAACATCCGCCAGGGACCACAAGTGGGTGACTGAACAAATCAGGGACACAAGAATGTGGCTGTCGCTTACTTAGAGGCCTCAGTGTTTCTTCAGTCTATTTCAAAAGTTCCCCTAAACAGGCCAGAGCAGGTGAGTAACCCGAGGCCCCAGTGCAGATGAGGGCTGGACGTGGCACCTCCCAAACTGATTCATACCCAATGAAGAGACAGCAAGCCCTGAGCCTTGGGCTCACTCCTCTCTACTCCAGGGAGTGAACGCTCATCTGCTCTGCATGGAAAACTCAGGTACCCTGGGGGTTTCTCCCCCTGATTCTGTGGATGGCAGTCTGCCCAGAAGTTCTTTCAAGAGGGAACTAGTTCCCAGTTCTTATGCAGTCCAGCTGGCCAACACCATTGCACTCCACCCTACGGGCAGTCACATTCGTACCAAATCAAAATTTGTTTTTTTCCTGTGGAAGCAAAGGAAAATTGCTTCTACAGGAAAGCCCTTTTATCATTCTGGTTGTATGTGTGTTTTATTTTATTTTATTTTATTTTTTGTAGAGACAGAGTTTTATTATGTCGCCCTTGGTAGAGTGCGTGGCGTCACAGCTCACAGCAACCTCCAGCCTCCCTAGTAGCTGGGTCTATAGGCATTCGCCACAAAGTCCAGCTAGTTTTGGTTGCAATTGTCATTGTTGTTTAGCAGGCCCTGACCGGGCTCCAACCCGCCAGGTTTGGTGTATGTAGCTAGCACCCTACTCACTGAGCTATGGACGCCGAGCCTAATTTTGTTTATTTAACGAAGTTAAATTTTGTTTATTTTACAAGTTTTATTTAATTTTTTGTTTTATTTTGTTTATTTAACGAGTTTTATTTAATTCTCCATTTCTAGCACTCTCTGGAAATGAAGGTCAGAAATAAAAGGCAAAGTTGTTTTCTTGGAAAACAGAAACCAGGCCAGAAACCAGTTGTTTCCAAGGAAACAACTTTCTCATCTTCTAAAGACTCTAGGAGTTTGCAGTTCTTCACCTTCTTCCCCTAGCTTCCCACCTTCCCAGAGCTGATTTCTACAACAACCTGACCCTCTGAAACTGCTGCACAAACTTGGGCTCCCATGGTAGGAAAAACCCCACAGAAATGACGCAGCTCAGAGCTCCATCATACAGGCGACAAAGAATTGTTTTCTAGGGGATTTTGGACGGTTAATAATTTACCCTAGGGAAAGTATAAAATCAACCATTGAAACCCACCAGACACACCCATTACCTCACAGAAACCTGTGGGCAATTCCAGCAAAAACAAGTTGCAGAAACTAGAAGTGGCTGTGTCATTGCCTTTTGCAAAATGATGTGGGAAAGAGACAGCCGGGGCCTCTCCATCCCAAGCACCAAAAGCACCAGGGCAGAAGAATAAGGGAACCAGTCTCTTATCTTCCTAAGAGAAGTAACCATCTTCTAAACTTACTCTTCTCTAAAATCATAGGAAGGATTCCATGTTAGACACAATCCTAATCCCCCTAATTCAGGAGGGGAAGGAAGGAGAAAGTCTTAAAGTAGCTTCTTGATCCTGGGCCCTGCAGCCTGTATGTGGATCTTTCCAGAATGCCTAGCTATGGTAGCCCAACTGTAGCACTGTGGGCCATGGGAGGACAGATGATACAAAGGGCAAAATAGGACTGTCCAGAATGTCCCTAATTTCAGAACCTGCAAGGCCCTCATTGGCTTCTTCACAGGTTTCTAGTTTCTGGATTTTTCTTTCCCAGCCTGTCTACTCTATCTCCAGCCCCTCTTCTTGAGTTAGTCTTGCATGGAGACATTCTAATTGGTTTCCTCTCCCCCAGGAAAAGGGTCTCCATGCTTTCCTTGGTCCCTCCGTTGTCCCTGGTGAATCTGCATGACAGTGTTTCTCCACCCCAGGTACGTGGTTATTTTCTGTAACATGGAATGAGCGCTGTGCTAAACATTTTCCATGTGTGATCTTTCCTAGCCCTGTGACAGAGGTGTGCTATTCTCTCCATAGACGGATGGGGAGATTGAGGCTGATGGGTGTCTCTGTTAGCAGCATTGTGAGTGCATGGCACACCAGAGAAGCTCAGTATGTGTCTAGTAAATAATGATTAAGTGAATAAATTGGAATAGTATCTCCTTTGGAATTTAAAATACACATGCATTGGGCGACACCTGTGGCTCAGTCAGTAAGACACCAGCCCCACACACCGAAGGTGGTGGGTTCAAACCCAGCCCCGGCTGAACTGCAACAAAAAAATAGCCGGGCATTGTGGCGGGTGCCTGTGGTCCCAGCTACTTGGGAGGCTGAGGCAAGAGAATCGCCTAAGCCCAGGAGTTGGAGGTTGCTGTGAGCTGCGTGACGCCACGGCACTCTGCCAAGGGCGACATAATAAGACTCTGTCTCTAAAAAAAAAAAAAACCCTCACAGGATTAGATAAAATCAAAGGAGGCCTGGGAGGAACTCAGGTACAGTGAAGATACACCCATACTGGCCTCTGGACCAAAGGGCAGTAGATGGGGTCAGAAGCTTCTCCCTTGACTAAGCCTGACTGGCCTTGCCAAACAGGGAAAGGGTGGAGTGGATTCTGGCATTCTTCAGAGGTTTCTGGCCTGGTGTGAGTCAGGAGAATGAGGTAGGGCCTTGCTGACAAATGTGCTTGGAGCCTGATTCTAAATCTTTGCTGCTCTAATCCTTTCAGCAACCCACCTCCTTAAAGCCACAGCCAAGAGGCCTAAAATCCTTCCTGTCCTTGTCCTACACCTTTATTGAATTTAGAATTCAATTAACATCATCACTATTTTCATCAAATCCTCTCATTGTACATATAAAGAATTTGTCCCTGCAAAGGTATTTGGGTTGGTGCCCAAGGTCACAAGGCTGTTTGTCAGTGGGGTGATAACCAGAAATGAGGGCCTCCTATTTTTAGCCCGGGCTTTTTTGAGGGAAGCATGAGATGTCTGGCTAAAATGGATTTGCCCTCTTCTATTTGTGTCCTTATGCCCAAATGAAGAGGAGAGTTGAGACTGAGGTGGAAGGGAATAAATAAGATATTAAAATACCAGTGGAGATGGCAGCTTTGATCAGACATTATAAGATTAAAAAGAGCAGGTTTGCAGGCCAGGGGAAAGGTGTCTTGAAGAACTTTAGTGTCATATTAAAGGGATCCTTAGTCTCAGAATTGAGAGAAGGGCACGTAAATTAAATATATTTTTAACCTCCTCACCAGAGCACACGGCAATTTTAGGCTGTCATATTTAAAGAAATCTTCACAAAAGAAGAGACTTGCTAGACAAAGAGGAGGAGAAAGAAATCAGAATATTTTAGAAAATATTTGGAGATATCCAAAGCCTCAAACCAAAACCAGGAGAGATGAAGGTAGTAAATATTTGGGCTTAAACAGTAAAAATGAAGGCTAATGCCCATAATGTTCCCTAAAGAATATTTTTCTCCTACTACCTGAGGAAAAAAATTAGAATTTTCTTTCTGGTCTTTGCCAAACCATCTCCTTTGGTACCAAAGATTCCTAAGCTTCGTGTAACTCTTCTCTCTTTACCTAAACTCAGATAATGAACTAAATAATATGTAGTCGGCCTTGCATATCTTTGGGTTCCATATCCTGGGACTCATCAAACCGTGGATCAAAAAAAATTTTTTTTTGAGACAGAGCCTCAAGCTATCACCCTGGATAGAGTGCTGTGGCATCACAGCTCATAGCAACCTCCAATTCCTGGGCTCAAGCGAATCTCCTGCCTCCGCCTCCCAAGCAGCTGGGACCACAGGCGCCCGCCACAACACCGGCCATTTTTTGGTTGCAGCCGTCATTGTTGTTTGGCGGGCCCAGGCTGGATTCGAACCCGCCAACTCAGGTGTAATTGGTTGGCGCCCCAGCCTGTTGAGGCACAGGCACCGAGCCCGGTCAAAAATATTTTTAAGGAGTGCTGGCCCCATATACCAAGGGTGACAGGTACAAACCCGCCCCGGCCAAACTGCAACGACAACAACAACAAAATAGCCTGGCATTGTGGCAGGTGCCTATAGTTCCAGCTACTAAGGAGGCTGAGGCAAGAGAATCGCCTAAGCCCAAGAGCTGGAGGTTGCTGTGAGCTGTGCTGCCACAGCACTCTACCGAGGGTGACAAAGTGAGACTCTTTCTCTAAAAAAAAAAAAAATTATACATATATATATATATATCAAATTGAATCTGTGCTAAACATGGATAGACTTTTCCCCCTCATCATTATTCCCTAAACAATACAAATATTTACATTTTTTTTTCTTTTGTTTTTGAGACAGTCTCACTTTGTCACCCTTACTAGAGGGCTTTTGCTCACGGCAACTTTAATTCTTGGGCTTAAGTGATCCTCTTGCCTCTGCCTCCAGCATAGCTGGGACTACAAGTGGCCGCCACAACACCCGGCTATTTTTTTTGTTGTTGCAGTTGTCATTGCTGTTTTAGCTGGCCCAGGCTGGGCCAACCCGCCAGCCTCAGTGTATGTGGCTGGCGCCCTACCCACTGAGCTATGGGTATTGGTATTTACATTGCATTAGGTATTATAAGTCATTTAGATATGATTTAAAATAAGTATATGGAGGCCAAGTGCGGTGGGTCACGCCTGTAATCCTAGAACTCTGGGAGGCTGAGGCAGGTGGATTGCCTAAATTCACAAGTTGGAGACCAGCCTAAGCAAGTCCCAGCTACTCAGGAGGCTGAGGCAAGAGAATCACTTGAGCCCAAGAGTTTGAGGTTGTTGTGAGCTATGACACCAGGGCACTCTACGGAGGGTGACAGTAAGACTCTGTCTCAAAACCCCCCATAAAACCTAAGTATACGGGAGGATGTGTATAGGTTATATGCAAATACCAAGCCGTTTTATATAAGAGACTTGAAAATCCTCAGATTTTAGAATGTGAGCGAGGTCCTGGAACCAGTTCCCTGTGGATACTGAGGGATGACAATATAGACATTCTAATAGTGTAAGAAACATTCTTTCTGTCTTTTTATTTTTGAGACAGAGTCTCACTTTGTCACCCTCTGTAGAGTGCGTGGCATCACAGCTCACAGCAACCTCCAGCTCTTGGGCTTAGGCGATTCTCTTGCCTCAGCCTCCCAGGTAGCTGGGACTACAGGCGCCCACCAATACGCCAGGTTTTTGTTGTTGTTGCTGCAGTTTGGCCGGGGGCCCCGCCACTCTCGGTATATGGGGCCGGCGCCCTACTCACTGAGCCACAGGCGCCGCCCTAAGAAACATTCTTTCCAAAACATTGTTTTAAATAAAAAAATTGGAATTGGGCAAAACGTCCTTCATACCGTAGAATTTGAGTGTTCCTCAAGAAACATTCTATAATCTGTGAAGGGAATGGAAATGATTCATTTCTTGGACCCCATAGCTGGGCAGAGAGCAGACAGCACAGAGCCAGTCCTCTCCAGGCCTGGGAAAACTGCCCTGGGGAGGACAGAAGTGCTGGGGAAGAAGGGGCCGGGGTGCTAGGAGTCAAGAATAGCTTTTGCTGTTAATTAGCTGTATCTGATTTTAGGCAAATCACAAATTCCCCAGGCCCACACATCCCCATTTGTAAAATTAGGTGACCTGACTTATTTTCCTCCTTCCAGCACTAAAATTCTACTAAAAACTTTCCAATTTCAGAGCAAGCATTAAGAGTACGTCTGAAGGGAACCATCCACATCTCAGTAATATTCCACTGCTAAGCGCTTCTAGAAAACCAGACCGGCTTTGCCAGCGTAGTAGAGGAGGAACTGCCTAAACCAGCCCTGCTTCATGGGGGTTGGGGAGACAGAGAGGACCCGGTTCCCTCACTCACTGGACTCCTAGGCCAGCTCCCCTGACCATTCAGTCCTTACAAAACCGACCGCTGTCACTTGCAGGAGCCAAAGTGTTTGTTATTTTTTATTTTTATTTTTGAGACAGAGTCTCATTATGTCGCCCTGGGTAGTGCCGTGGCCTCACGGCTACTTCAAACTCGTTGGGTTGAAGCGATTCTCTTGCCTGAGCGTCCCAAGTAGCTGGGACTGTAGGCGTCCGCCACAACGCCCGGCTATTGTTTTGGTTAGGCCAGCGCCGGGTTCGAAACCGCCAGCCGGCGTTTTAACTTCACATTATTAATTTTGTACGGTTTCCGCCATCTAGTTTTAATGCTAACCTACAGTGTCACTAAGCTCTCTCTCTTATACTTCACTGCCTAAAAACCCACGCCATTTAGCAGGTTCTAGAATGAAGAGACACGGGGTAGGGGTGGGACACCACCGTGTCCTCAGCGCCTAGTGTTAGAACCTACGTGCCCCGAAGGCTCCATTTTATATCATTCCTTTAGTTTCTTTTCTTTATCAAGGCTGGACCTACGTTACCCCGAGACGTCTTTGGCCTCGAGAATATTAAGACTAATAACCTGGTGACGTACAAACACCCAAGCTATGTTACAACAATGTTTAATACCGAGAGGATCGTGTGGTGCTAACTTGTAATCATGGGATGACATTGCAACTTTAAGTCGGAACCACAAAGGACAACAGAAAGAAAGGAAAGGAAGATCTAGGTTGCTAAAGCACTGGGGGCAGCTCCACGAAAGATACACCACCCTTAAGCGTGGGGACCGAGCAGAGGTGGAGCGTGAAGCCCCCGGCCCCAGACCCAGCAGCCACCCTCCCCCGCACCATTCTCCAAGACAGGGACAGCGGCGCGGGGGTGGGGCGCGCATGCGCAGTGATGCGCTGCGCCAACCGCCACATTTCACAGAAGGTGGTCAGAACCGGCTGGAGCCGGTTAGAACCGGCGGCGCGCGCCCGCCTGCGAGCCGCCGCCTCACAAAGGGAGGGGCGGCTCACGGCCCCGCGTATCCCTGCGCGGCGCGGGTGCTGGTGCAACGCCCTTCCCCCCGCCTTTTTTTCTCCCGGAAGGGGCCGCGGGCTGCGCCTGGCGTCTGGATGTTCCCCTCCCCCGCTCTCTTCTCCGAGGCCCGGTTTAACTCTGGAGTTCTGGGAACAGACCCGGCCTTGGAGAGGGCGGGCCTCGCTTCGGCCTCTGGCCCTGCACTCTCAGCCGCCGTGGCCATTTTAGCGGCGTGGAAGGCGTTGTCCTAGGACGCCGCTGCCGCCGGGAGCCCAGTTTGTCCGGGGAGGGTCGGGGGCGCCGCGCGCTCCAGTTGTGCCGTTGACTCAGCCGTCTCTTTAGGCTGGCCATACCTGGGGCAGGGTGGGTGTTGTTTTAAATAAAAAAACCGCAGCCAGGAGGGGCTTTTTCTCCCAGCTCTAATTTAAAAATGGGGCGGCGCCTGTGGCTCAGTCGGTAAGGCGCTGGCCCCATATACTGAGGGTGGCGGGTTCAAACCTAGCCCCAGCCAAAACTGCAACAACAGCAAAAAGTCTCTAATGCAGAACCAACCAACAGACCCCGTGAACATAAAAGCCTAGAGAAGTAGATCCCTATGATGGTTTATAAACGCTTGAGTATTGAGGTTGCTGTGACTTTGGGGATAATTTGAAAGGAACTGTTTGGCTTGATTTCCAGGGCTATTTGGCTTTGGGGAACTTGAATGAGCCTGGAAGCTTAGAAGTGGTTCGTGTTTGCAAGGAACAAAGATAATTAATCTAGGCCTGGTAGAAAACGTCTGGACTGGCAGCCTGGATATAGGGAGCAGCTGGCGGTTACCAATTTGAGAAATCTTAACACACGGAGCCCAGGCCGCTTCGGTTGTGCTATCGGGGTGGGTTTGGGGAGGGCGCCGAGTGTGGTCGTGGCCCTCAGGGCAGGAGACCCAGTGTGGCAGGGGCATTTGTGACATTTTCTGAAAGTGGATTTTTACCTTTCAGCCCGTGCTGCCCGGGTTTTTTGTATAAAAGAACAAGCAAGACCTGTGTGGTATAATGTCAGGATCAACTCGCAAGAGCTCAGGCATTTGGGGGACAAACCGACATTTTGCCCCTTGTCAGTTGGCTTCAGTGCACATTTGCCAATCTGAAGTTCAATTACGTAATAGACATTAAAGCCATCAGCAGACCCGTTTTGATTTTCTTTCTAAGATTATTAAATACTGCTTATTGTACTCCCAAGAAACCACAAAAGGTATTTTAAGAGCTGTTAAAAACATTCCCAAGTAATGGCTCTGACTTTTTGTGAGTTGATGACCTCTTTAAAGGTGATTTTAATCTTTTTGCGTTAATTTTTGGCTGACATCTACTTACCCCCTAGGAATGCTTAAATGTATTTGGGTACGTAGTTCTGCAGCCAAAGTGAAACTATTAAATTCTAGGTAAAAAAATCTGAATCTATTTTTAACCCTCTCGGGGAACTACTTTTTGCTTCCCTCACAAAGGCGGCGGAAGGTTATTGAATTCCGGTGGTGTGAGTTGTCCTCTGTCTATAAATATGCCTCTCTCGGGCTCTGCAGCAGGCATTCAGGCAGCGAGCGCAGAGAGGCTGTTGCAGGGGCAGGAGACCCAGCTTGGGACAGCGCAGATAAGTTTTCTCTTTAAAACAAGATGATTTAAGGAATTATTAAGAAATATAAATACCTAAGTATTTAGTACTGCTTAGCAATAAGTTCTGAATAATTCTGTTAACTTAAAGCTTTAAGAGAAAGTATCAAGACTTAAAAATTTGAGGAAAGAAAAGATGTAAAACATGACGGCAGGTTAAGAGATGAAACTTCATTATGGAGGTAACTTTATTTTAAAAAGATTGTTGAGGAAGGAACGCAGTCCTGAATTAAGAAAGCCTTAAATTGATGGGCAAACTTAGATTATTAAAATGAAGATGTTTTAAACAACCTAAACACTGTTTAAAGTGAAGTTGTAAGTGATTAGTTTTAAAGGCAATCGTTCAGGTTAAATTGAAGGTCATTTTATAGACCTGAAATTTATAACGCAGGAAGAATTTGCGTTATTTACTAAAATACGGCATAAATAGGAAAAATCAACTGGGAGTGGTAGGTTAAAAAACATGGAGATTATAAATTTGAAGTGGAAAACTGGAAGAAAGAAGTACAGGAAAGTGAAGATGTAGAGAAGATAGGAAAAGTAGAAGATAGAAAACGACCATAGAAGACAAAAGTTAATTTAAATAGGCAGAAGAATAAATAGGAAACAGAAGCAACTAAGTGCAAAAGATACAAACTAAGAAAACTAGAAAATAGGAAATAGAAAATGAAGTGAAAATATTGTCAAGTATTTCAGATAAGAGATGAAAACCAGAAGCTAAGAACTATTTTCGACACGAGCAGAGAAGATAGCAAGATAGAAGATAGAAATTAAAACCAAAACTGGATAAAATGCGAGCACTGTAAAACAGGAGGATAATAGCAATCAGTTTACTTTAAAAGCCCATCAATTCAGTTTTTGGTGCAGAAGTTCAAAAGGCCTTAAGAAACGAGGGTAATTGATCTTATGCAGACAGGACAACTTTAGAAGAATATTTTAAACTAGAGGAAAAATCTGTTAAAAATTGGCATCAAAAAAGCTACTAAAAGGACTTAAGTAATTTTTAAAACTAAGGCAGAATATTTTGGGAAGATTTAAAAGAATTTGAAAGGCCTGAAATACAGTAGCTTAGTTTGAAATTTTAAAGGACTTTAATAAGTGTTACTCAAGATCAACTACCAACTTAAGTTTTTGCTTTGGACTTTGAGCTAAGATTTCTAAAATCCTGAGGACTAGCATTAATTGGCAGCTGACCCAGGTGCTACGCAGAAATGGATTCAGTGAACCTAGGAAGAACAGGAGCAGCAGACAGGATTCCAGCAACCAATGTTTGGTGAAGCTAGGACTGAGGAGCAAGCAGCAGGAAAAGAGTCCAGGAACCAGTGCGGTGTGTGAAGGAAGCTAGGAAGAAGGAAGGAGCCCTAAAGATTTGGTGGTGAAGCTAGGAAAGAGGATCCGAGGAAGGAGCCAGTGCGATTGGTGATGAAGCTAGCAGGCGGCTTGGCTTGGCAACCCTGCGGAGGAGGCGAGCAGGCGGTTTGGAGAATAGATACAGGCTCCTAGACCAGCATGCCAGTGTGCGAGGCGGCAGGGAGTGCGAGTGGTTGGTAAAGATCCGTGAGGTCGGCGATAAGTTGTTTCTCTGGAACTTATGTATGGTAATCTTTATTAGCGTAATGTAGTGGGGGAGTTACTTGGGGATGTAGGCCGATTTCCGGTGTTGTAGGTTTCTCTTTTTCAGGCTTATATTCTCGTGCATCTTATCTGAAGCTTTTGAGGGCAGACTGCCAAGGCCTGAAGGAATGGTAGATGGCAAGTTTTTTTGTCTTTTTTTGGTTAACCAATTTGAGGAAAACCAAATGAATTCAGTAGAAACAACTTTGAGACCAGCAGTTAGTAAATTTAGTTGGGGTATTTCAGTTTTGTGAATAAATGACCTATTTTTGTTTTCTCACCCTGGATTAATAGTTTTCTAAATGTGGAGCTTGGGTGTGTAAGTGGGGGGAGGTATTTTTTTGTGGGGGTGGGGGCAAATATGTTTTTGAGTTCTTTTCCCCTTAGGTCTGTCTAGAATCCTAAAGACAAATGACTCAAGGTAACAGAAACCGAGAAAATCCAGTATCAGGATAATCAGAACACTGCAGGTTTACAGTTCATAGAAACTAGAGCACGAGTAGTTCTCACTTTAAGGTCTTTGGAGGAGCTGTCCATTGGAGAAATGGCTGGTAGTTATTCTTTTTTCCCCCCTCTCCCCCTTAAGCTTTTATATTTTTACATGTAAAGTATTTGGGGATGGTCTTAACAGGGAAGAGAGAGGGTGGGGGAGAAAATGTTTTTTTCTAAGATTTTCCACAGATGCTATAGTGCTATTGACAAACTGGGTTAGAGAATGAGTGTACCGCACGAGCACCTTCAGGGATTGGAGCTGCTTTTATCCTTGGAAGAGTATTCCCATTTGAAGCTGAAAAGTACAGCACAGTGCAGCTTTGGTTCATATTCAGTCATCTCAGGAGAACTTCAGAAGAGCTTGACTAGGCCAAATGTTGAAGTTAAGTTTTCAAATAACATGACTTAAAATATTAAATGCTACTTTATTAAAGGGGAGGGCAAGTTTTGGCAATTAGTTGTTGGCAATGGCCTGTTATTGTTGGGTTGGGGGGGGGTTAGGTAATCGTTTAGTTTATGATTTCAGATAACTCATGCCAGAGAACTTAAATACAATACTTAGGATGGAAAATTTAAAGAAATCTCAGCTTCTGAGTTGGCAAGTAACCCCAGTTCTCTAGTTTTTTTTACCCCAGTATTTGAATTGGGCAGCTGGGAAATTCATGAAGATAATGGTTGTACCAGTGTGTTAATTGGGGCAAGGAAAGTGCCATAATTTCTTAACTTCCCCCTCAAAATAAATGTAGGGCTTGGGGTAGGAAAGTACTGGATTTGGGGTTGGTCTGGCCCACTGAGCTGACATTAACCACAGTCTGGGGAAGTTTTTGAAACGCTGAAGTATAATGTGGATATGGTAGTGTGTGGTTCTCTTTTGGAATTTTTTTCAGGTGATATAATGTAACTTAATACTACTGTAGGAACTTCAGAGCAAAGGAAGTGGCTTAATGATCCTGAAGGGATTTCTTCTGATGGTAGCTTTTATATTATCAAGTAAGATACTATTTTCAGTTGTGTGAAACAAATTTTTTTAGTGTAGGAAAAATATTTTTTCCTGTATATGACTGCAAAACAAGATATTAAGGTATGCTTCAAAAGTTATTAAATGGTATATTTAAAATTTGTCTTTATTTGTAAATCTTAAGAATTGTGATTTTTCAGCTTGAATGTCTCAAGAGGGTGGGCTTTTATTGATGAGGGAGGGGAAACCTTTTTTTTTCTGTAGACTTTTTTCAGATAACATCTTCTGAGTGATAACCAGCCTGGCAGTATGAAGGCCTAGATGCAGAGGGAACAGCTTCTTGGAGAATGATAAGTAAAGGCAGAAAAGATATGTCATACCTCCACTGGGGAGTAAGCATAACGCTGAGATCTTTACTACTGATGAAAACATAATCTGCATATGCCAAAAAAAATTAAAAAAAAAAAAACGAAAGCCTACCAATTTAAAAGTTACAGAATCTGCCATTTTAAAGTTATTGCTAATCAAGCTATACCCAACAAAAATAATGAATTGATGAGAAATACAGTGAAGATGAAATGTCCATCACAAAATACTGCTTTTACAAAAGCAGAATAAAAGAAAAGAAATGAAAACCATACTACATTAATCCTGGAATAAAAGAAGCTGAAAAAATTCAGAGATGAGTTGGGATCAAGTGGATTGAGGAGGCTGTGCTGTGTGCCAATCTTTCATTTGCCTCAGACAGGTTTCTCTTCATAATCAGGAGAGTTGCTTCATTTCATCTGGGAGCAGAAAACAGCAGGCAGCTGTTAACAGATAAGTTTTACTTGCATCTGCAATATTGCATGTTAGGGATAAGTGCTTATTTTAAGAGCTGTGGAAGCTGTAAGTATCAACTACGGCACTTTATCCTGACCCCTTTCCTAGGGGATTTCAGGGTTGTGAGGAATTTTTCCATTCTACCTTTTTAAAATTTGCCTCATGGGTTTCCATGATGGGGATGTGCCTCACTGAGGCATTTCTATCTTTAATTTTTTAAAAGCCTCAAGTGATTAATTCTCCTTGATTTAAAGTTTACAATTCTAAGGAATTTGCTTAGCGTTGAATCTCTGAAGACCTTGTGAAAGGGATAGCATAAATGTGCTGTTAAAGAATCAGATGTTAATCTTGGCTACAATTTAAATGTGTTGCAATGTATATTGTGTAGAAAACCATTATATCATTCACAATAATAAACTATTTTATTAGCGAATGTATACTTTTAGAAAGTTGTCTGCTTATTTAAATAAAGTATTATTTGTCTGTAGTTAGTGTTGGGGCAATTTTGGGGGGATTCTTCTCTGATCTTTCAGAAACTTTGTGAACACTCTTTAATGGACAAGATCAGGAATTGAGCAGAAGAACGAATGTAACTTAAGGCAGGAAAACCAAATTTTATTCTTCATAAAGTGTGATGAACATATAATAATTCCAGGCACATGGCAATAGAGGCCCTCTTAATAAGGAATAAAATACCTCTTAGACAGGTGGGAGATTATGATCAGAGTAAAAGGTAACTACACATTTTGTTTCTAGAAAGTCAGGTCTATGAACTGATAGTAGTTGTAGAGTAATAAAATACTTGGTTTCCAAAGTTTGCATGTTTTATCTTATGTGCTTATCAAGTGTTAGCATATGTTTTATGTAGGCATTTGGTGGGGCTGTGGGTTTTTAAAGAATTTTCCTTTGCAGAGGCTTCATGAAGCTGTTCAGAATTTTGACTTGCTTGGCTCTGCCTTCTGCTTTCCTAGTGAGACTTTGCAATGAGTTTACCAGCATACTCAAGTAAATTTTTTTCCTGGAATTTGGAGGGAAGGGAGGAGGGGGTGGGGCTTACTTGTTTTAGCTTTTTTTTTACAGACTTCACAGAGAATGCAGTTGTCTTGACCTCAGGTCTATGTGTTCTGTTGGCAAGTAATATCGCAGTACTGTTCTGATAACGCTGCTATTAGAATGCATTGTGAAACAACTGGAGTATGGTTAAAAGTTGTGATTCCCCCAAATGCTTGGAGTAGTGATTGTTGAAGGAAAATCCAGCTGAGTGATAAAAAGGCTGAGTGTTGAGGAAATTTCTGCAACTTTTAAGCAGTCGTGTTTGTGATTGAAGCTAAGTACCTTTGCTGTGCTTCCTTAGGTAAAATGCTTTTTTGTTCATTTTTGTTAGGGGGGCTGTGGAGGGGGGCACTGAAGCCTTTAGTCTCTTACAGATGCAACTTTTAAGATCAGTGGCAAGAAATAAATTCCAAACAAGCAACAGTCTTCAAGAAATTCAACTGGCAAGTGGAAATGTTTTAACAGTTCAGTGATTTTAGTGCATTTTGTGTGGGTTTCTCTCTCCCCTCCCTTGGTCTTAATTCTTACAATGCAGGAACATTCAGAACAGCAGACACATGTATTCGAAGGGCCAGAGAAGCCAGACCCAGTAAGAAAAAGAAATAGCCTATTTACTTTAAATAGACAAACATTCCATTTTAAATGTGGGGATTGGGAACCACTAGTTCTTTCAGATGGTATTCTTCAGACTAGAAGGAGTTTCCAGTTGAATTCACCAGAGGACAAAATGAGGACAACAGGTGAACAAGCTTTTTCTATATTTACATACAAAGATCAGTTATGGGTGAATAACTTAGTGTTGAGTAGACTCCAGCTTTATGCTGGAGTAATTATTAGCATGTGAGCAAGTTCTGTGTTGGCATGGGGGTGGAGGGGTGAGGTGGGCGCTAAGCCTCTTTTTAAGATTTTTCAGGTACCCCTCACTAAAGGCACCGAAGGCTTAAAAGTAGGACAACCTGGAGCCTTCCTGTGGCAAGAGAGACAACAAAGCGCTTATTATACTAAGGTCAATAAAAGTGGTATCAGCCTCATAACCTGATTTTGATTCAGCAATGAGGACTTTCCTCAATATCCACTTGATTGGAATGGAGCATACAAAGGAGTGCTTGAGCACCCTCATGCTTGCTTTAAGATTTATTTAAGTGAGCTGTTTTTATAGCAGCTCTTAAGTAAAAGTCCAAATCCCAAGTGGTGCTTGAAGGGGAGGGAAAGGGGGAAAGCGGGCAACCGGTTTTCCCTAGCTTTTCCAGAAGCCTCTTAAAAGCAAGGTCTCCCCACAAGCGACTTCTCTGCCACATCGCCACCCCCTGCCTTTGGCCTAGCACAGACCCTTCACCCCTCACCTCGATGCAGCGCTAGCTTGGATCCTTCAGGGCTTGATCCATAATCGGTTTCAAGGTAACAGTGGTGCCGAGGTCTTTGGTGGGTGCACAACTTAGAAAAGACCATCAATTTGCCTGGAAATTGTTAGCAGAACTTTTAATAAACCACAGCTAATTAGCCAAGATGATTTGCATATGTAACACCCAGTGACTAAAGCTAACGTGGAGAAATAACATGTTCAGGAACTGTAATTTGGGGTGGGAACCTACAACCTGTAAGTTGAAGATAGGCATTTTAGTGGTTGAGAGGGATGTTGGGTGGGAATGCAAAATTTCTCTGCTAAGACTTTTACAGGTGAACATAAGAGACTTGGCCAAGGTAGCATCTTAGTGGAAGCAGATACTCCAGTGCTCTTCAGTAGGGTTGTAAAGGTTTTTCTTTTCCTGAGAAAACAAAATCTTTTGTTTTCTCAGGTTTTGCTTTTTGGCCTTTCCCTAGCTTAAAAAAAAAAAAGCAAAAGATGCTGGTGGTTGGCACTCCTGGTTTCCAGGACAGGGTTCAAATCCCTGCGGCGTCTTTGCTTTTAACTATAATCTGTCTTCAGAACTTCGATTTTCTTCCTGTTAAGCAGGTGCTAGGCTTTGGAGATCTGGGAAGTGGAAAGTAACATTCAAATACCTTTAGACTATATACATCCTTGATGAGTTTATTGGAAGCCTGTCTTGTGTATTTGTGTTTACATGAGAACCTAATATAACTGCTTTGTCTTTTATTTTTAGGTAGTCCCATGCAGGTGGTATTTGGAGAAGCCGATTGAGAACTTAACTGATTTTATGTAATAAAAATTGAAAATCTCTTCATTAGTGTGGTTTTTGTGTATAAACCAAATCTATGAGTAGGTGGGAAAAGATAGGTGTTCTGTGGGTTCTCTGCCTTGTCCCTCTTGGTGTTCTATGGGTTCTCTGCCTTGTCCCTCTTTGGTTTAATTACTTGAACAGATAGTTCCCTGGTTACATCATAACCCTCAGGTTACCTTTGGAGGGAGTGGTCTACTGAAAAATATAATAACCCCACAGAAAAAAAAATGTAGGTTTTTTTTTTTTTTTTTTGAGAGTCTCCCTTTGTCACCCTCAGTAGAGTGCAGTGGTGTCATAGCTCACAGCAACCTCAAATTCAAGTGATCCTCTTGCTTCACCCTCCCTAGTAGCTGGAACTACAGGCATCTGCCACAATGCCTGGCCGTTCTGTTTTTTTTTTTTGAGACGCCTCAAGCTGTCACCCTGGATAGCAACCTCCAATTTCTGGGCTCAAGCGAGTCTCTTGCCTCCACCTCCCAAGTAGCTGGGACTACAGGTGCCTGCCACAACACTCGGCCATTTTTTGGTTGCAGCCGTCATGGTTTGGCAGGCCCAGGCTGGATTTTGAACCTGTCAGCTCCGGTGTACGTGGCTGGCGCCTTAGCTGGTTGAGCCATAAGCACTGAGCCGACCTGGCTTTTTTAGACAGAATCTGGCTCTGACTCCTGAGCTGAAGCAGTCCACCCGCCTCAGCCTTCTAGAGTGCTGAGATTATAGGCATGAGCTAGGCCTGTAGAACTTTAAGCAGCTTCCTTTCTCCTGTTTGAAGTGTAGCAGTGGCTATTGAGCTGGGCCAGGTGGGAAAAAACTGGGGCTGGGAGATGGGGTTTTTACATTGTTGCTTTGGAAAATCCCTTGTAAGTTTCTAAACCAATTAAGATGCCTTTCATCTCTCTCCCAAGCCCTGTGTGACATTGTCCTTAAGTAGTTGTCATGGTAAGTCATAAGGGTTCCCTAATTCCATGGAACATTATGGATTACTAGCCCCAAATGGCAATGGGAGGACTGGGCAGGATCCCAAGTGACCATACCTGTCTGCTGCAGGTGAATATACCTTCCCTAGCTGCTTCTGTAAATTTAAGATGTCAATTCCAGTCAGACCTAGGAGAGGTTGGGACCCAAGCTTGAAGATGTTGCACTTAACAGTCACCCCCAGTCTGTGAAGACTGGCCACACTTTCAGCCCAGTGGAGGGGACTTGGCAGTTACCTTTTTCTTACTGAGCTCTCAAGTCAGGAAGACGTTAAATTTTGCAAATGGGAAGTGGCTCTGATGGGGTCACTTGTAAGATCTCAGCTGGGATTTGAACCCTGGTCAGTCATTTTCCAATACTCCAACCTCTGTGTTGTTAGTGTTCTCAGATGAAGCAATGGCCCAGACAGGTTAGCGGCAGACCAATGGCTGACCTACCCAGTGCATGCAGGCCTGACCACACGCTTTCCTCCTGAAGTGATCTCTCAGGGAGGGGATAGCCCTCTCCCTGGTTATGGGAGAAGCTGAGCTAAACACCCCATGGTCCCCTAAGGCTTGGTTAATGCCTATGCTGATTTGGTGCCCAGTCTCAGCATGTTCTGGAGAAAGATGATGTTTTTCCAGAGCTGGAGGCTCTGTAGAGGCACAAAAACTTCGCTGGAGAGCAAAAGGAGTAAGAGGTGGGGCTGGGGACTCACCAAGTCTGGGGGTACCTGATGCTGAGCCTGAAGAGAGTTAGTGACAGGATAGCGCGGAAGCCATTTCCACCTTTTTTTTTTTTTTTTTTTGAGACAGAGCCTCAAGCTGTCACCCTGGATAGAGTGCAGTGGCATCACAGCTCACAGCAACCTCCAATTCCTGGGCTCAAGGGAGTCTCTTGCCTCTGCCTCCCAAGTAGCTGGGACTACAGGCGCCCGCCACAACCCCTGGCCATTTTTTTTTTTTTGGTTGCAGCCGTCGTCGTTTGGCGGGCCCGGGCTGGATTTGAACCCGCCAGCTCAGGTGTACGTGGCTGGCACCTTAGCCCGCTGAGCCACAGGCGCCGAGCCGCCATTTCCACCTTTTGAGCACTAAAAGGGAATGGAGAGCATGCATTCCCCCAAAGGTTATGTCCAAATCAAGGGGCTTGATCTTAATACAAACAAGCTCCAGGCAGAGACTTTGTGTCCCTCCAGCTGCACAGACTCTCCCATTTTTTTGAATTTCACCATCATAATTACCAAGTGCAACTCCACTATTCCAAAACTCTATAAACCTTTGCTGTCCAGCTGTACAGGCCCAGGATCAAGGGCTGGTTGGCCCAGACCTGACTTCAATAAAGGTATGGAATTAGAAGCGTGAGAGAGGTGAGGGGGAGGGGAAACTGTGGGAAAAAGACATCTGGGAAGGTCTGCCTGGGTTGTTTGTTTTTTTTGTATAAACAGAGTCTCGCTTTATTGCCCACTGTAGAGTGCTGTAGCGTCACAGCTCACAGTAACCTCCAACTCCTGGGCTTAGGTGATTCTCTTGCTTCAGCCTCCCGAGTAGCTGGGACTACAGGCGCCCGCCACAATGTCCAGCTATTGCAGCAGTTCGGCGGGGCCGAGTTTGAAACCGCCACCCTCGGTATATGGGGCCGGCGCCCTACTCGCTGAGCCACAGGCGCTGCCTGGGTTGTTGATTTAGAAGCCCAGAATCTTGACTCTGACAAGCGGGTAAGCTTAGGGATGACACCTGCCTGCTCTGCCAGGCCTTCGTTTTCCCACTCTTTGAATAGGGATGATGCTCTGCTCCTTGCTGTGACAATGAAGGGTAGTCAATGGAGACACAAAGTCATGGAAATGACTTGGCTTCTGCTGCCATCTAGTGAAAATATGAGGGTTTGCACATACTGTCCTTGGACTAGGTCATAACACACCGGATCATTCAATATTTTTATTGCCAAGTAGTATTCCATAGTAGAGCAGAACCTCTGTAAGTTAACCACCCAAGGGACTGTAACAAACTGGTCAACATAAAGAGGTGGTCAAAATAAGCAACTAGGACTCAGCACCTGTGGCTCAAGTGGCTAAGGCGCCAGCCACGTACACCTGAGCTGGCGGGTTCGAATACAGCCGGAGCCTGCCAAACAATAATGACGACTGCAACCAAAAACTGGCCAGGCGTTGTGGCGGGCACCTGTAGTCCTAGCTACTTGGGAGGTGGAGGCAGGAGACTCGCCTGAGCCCAGGAATTGGAGGTTGCTGTGAACTGTGATGCCACCGCACTCTATTCAGGGTAACAGCTTGAGGCTCTGTCTCAAAAAATAAATAAATAAATAAGCAACTAGGCCTGCTGTATTGATATTTACATGTGGTGCATGTCCCATCTATGAAAACTAGGTCAACTTATGGAGGTGGTCAACTATGGAGGTTCTACTGTATTTCTTTTTTTTTTTTTTTTTTATTTAATTTTTTTTTTTTAGAGACAGAGTCTCACTATGTCACCCTTGGTAGAGTGCTGTGGCATCACAGCTCACAGCAACCTCAAACTCTTGGGCTTAAGTGATTCTCTTGCCTCAGCCTCCCAAGTAGCTGAGACTACAGATGCCTGCCATAACGCCTGCTATTTTTTATTGCAGATGTCATTGTTTAGCTGGCCTGGGCTGGGTTTGAACCCACCAGCCTCGGTGCATGTGACCGGCGCCGTAACCACTGTGCTACGGGTGCTGAGCCTTATTTTTCTTTTTAATACCATAACTTTTTTCCATTCACCTGTTGATACAAATTTGAATTATTTCCATTTCTTGGCAATTATGAACAAAGCTACTATAAATATTTTGTACAAGTTTGTGTGGACATAAGTTTCATTTTTCTTGGGTTGTATGGTAGCTGTAGGCTTATTTTGACAGAAATTTCTTCTGGGTATGGTGGCTCACATCTGTAATCCCAGCACTTTGGGAGGCTGAGGCAGGAGGATTACTTGAGGCCAGGAGTTAAGACCAGCCTGGGAAACACAGCAAGATCCCATCTCTACAAAAAAAATTTTATTTATTTAAATGGGCATGGTGGTGAGCACACCACTGCACTCCAGCCTTCAAATACTCATAGTTTATTGCACATCAGTAAAGCTGTAAGAATAAAGGGTATACACACACATAAAACCAAAGAGTGAGGCTGGTCACGGTGGCTTATGTCCATAATCCTAGCACTGAAGACGCAGAGAAGCCGCACTTAATATCTGAAGAATTCAGGGAAAGTTAGAGAGGGTCAGTGAGCATTTGGGCTGAGCCTTAAAGAATAAATAGGAGACTTCTAGATGGACAAGAGGACAAGAGCTTTCATCCAGAGAGAACAGCCTGAGAATCTCTGAGGTGTGAAGATGCAGGGTGTTGGCCACCAGAGTGGCTGGACAGGGGGCTGGAATAGCAGAGTTGGGGACTTTCCCCTGGAACAGATGTTAAGACCATGATTCTGACCACAAGGTCGGGCAGGGGAGGAGAGGATATGCAAGCCTGGAGGTCTGGAGGCAGGGCACAGAGGGAGCCTTTTCTACAAGCTTAGATACCCAGCCTAGTTCTGAGAGACAGGACAGCTCTTAGGAAGACCTCTGATTTCTGCCTTCAGGAGTCTAGGGGCTAGAGCTGCTCACTTCCAGGCAGAGAGCAGGTGAAAGGTGCAGGGGCCATTGAAGACAACCAGGGAACTTTGGGCCCTTTGATTTTGAGAGGCCTACAGGCTGTCTGAGTGGAAGTGTTCAATGGGCCTCATGAGTGACTACCCTGGCAGGTTCATCAGAGTGAGTAAGATGCCTGGGTACCGTGTTCAGGAGGGGCCCGGATGAGCCTTTCTGGTTTTTCTGTATAGTTTGGCCTGCACTGAACTCTGTTTCTTCTTCCTCTTCCTGCTCCTGCTTCCTGAATGTAGTTTTGTTTAGGCCTTCACTCCCTCCATCCCTCATTCATTCATTCATTCACTCACTCAACAAATACTGAGTTAGGCACAATCCCTCATCGGTCTATAAAGGTCTCCATCCTCAGGCTTGGCGCCTGTGGCTCAACGGGCTAAGGTGCCAGCCACATACACCTGAGCTGGCGGGTTCGAATCCAGCCCGGGCCCACCAAACAACAATGGTGGCTGCAACCAAAAAATGGCCAGGCGTTGTGGCAGGCGCCTGTAGTCCCAGCTACTTGGAAGGCAGAGGCAGGAGACTCACTTGAGCCCAGAAATTGGAGGTTGCTGTGAGCTGTGATGCGACAGCACTCTATCCAGGGTGACAGCTTGAGGCTGTCTCAAAAAAAAATAAAAAACGGCCAGGCATTGTGACAAATGCTGTAGTTCCAGCTACTAGGGAGGGTGAAGCAAGAGGATCACTTGAGTTTGAGGTTGCTGTGAGCTATGACACCACAGCACTCTGAGGGTGACAAGGGGAGACTCTCAAAAAAAAAAAAAAACCAAAAACCTGGCTCAGCGCCTGTGGCTCAGGAGGCTAAGGGCCAGCCACATACACCTGAGCTGGCAGGTTCACCTCTGAAATGTGATGTCTCCTCTCTGGGGAGTCTCAACCCCCCTTTTTAACTTTGGCGAAACACAGCTTCCTCCCTCCATAACGGATCTGTTTCTCCTGGTGGTGTCCCCAGCTGGGAAGTCCCACAGGCCCAATTTGTATCTCCCGTCAGTCCCCTGCGTTGCTCACTGTGATGCCACCATGAGGCTGCCCTCCGCATCCTCACCCTAAGGCTACTGCCATCACGGTGTCCTTCAGACCCTCTGAGCTTGCCAGGACCAGCCCATCTTCGTGGACTCCCCACAGTCAGGATTCCCATCCAGACTCCATCTGATGCGCCGCTTACCTGTCTTTGTCCTGCCTCTGATGCCCCTGCTTGACGTCCTTCCCTGCTAAAGGAACCGCCGCTCTGCATCAGCCCCAGCCCCTCACTATCTAGTCTTAGTCCTTCCCTCATGTCTTTGCCCCTTTCTGGGCTATTCCCCTCTCCCCTCTCCGGCACGTCCCAGCCCAGAAGCTCCCTCAGCAATGAAGACTTACCTGACCATGCTGTGCCCTCTCCTCCCGAGTAGCTGGGACTACAGGTGCCCGCCACAACAACCGGCTATTTTTTTTGTTGCAGTTTGGCCAGGGCCGGGTTTGATCCCGCCACCCGCGGTATATGGGGCCGGCGCCCGGCGCACTGAGCCACAGGGGCTGCCCTCTACTTTTTTTTTTTTCAGGTGGCGCCTGTAGCTCAGTGAGTAGAGTGCTGGCCCCATATACTGAGGGTGGCAGGTTCAAACCTGTCCCAGCCAAACTGCAACAACAACAACAAAATAGCCAGCGTTGAGGAGGGCGCCTGTGGTCCCAGCTACTGGGGAGGGTGAGGCAAGAGAATCGCCTAAGCCCAAGAGCTCAAGGTTGCTGTGAGCTGTGATGCTACAGCACTCTACCAAGGGCGACAAAGTGAGACTCTGTCTCCAAAAAAAAAAAATGGAGAAGTTCTACTTTTTTTTTTTCTTTTTGAGACAGGGTCTTGTTCTGTTACCTGGGTTACCCGGGCTAGAGTACAGTGGCATCATCATGGCTCATTGTAACCTCAAACTCCTGGGCTTAAGTAAGCCACTGCACCTGGCTAATTTTTTCTATTTGTTTTCATAGAGACAGGGGTCTTCATATGTTGCTTGGGCTGGTCTTGAACTCCTGGCCTTGAGGGATCCTCCTGCCTCAGCCTTGTAGAGTATTAAGATTATAGCCATGGGCCACTGTAACTTTTTTTATTTTAGTAACCTTTTTGTCTTAAGACGGATTGGACTTAGCTCAGTGGGTAGGGCGCTAGCCACATACACCGAGGCTGGTGGGTTCAAAGCCCGACCTGGCCAGCTAAAATCAACTACGACAACTGCAACAACAAAAAGGTAGCCAGGTGTTGTGGCGGGTGACTGGGGTCCCAGCTACTTGGGGGATTGAGGTAGGAGAATTGCTTGAGCCCAGGAGTTTGACGTTGCTGTGAGCAATGAAGCTACAGCGCTCTACTGAGGGTGACAAAGTGAGACTCTGCCTCAAAAAAAACCCCAAAAAGATGGATTGGACTTACGGAGAAGTTATAAAGACAGTGTTGCAAGTTATACTATTTATTATTTGTTTTTTTTTAGAGACAGAATCTCACTTTGTCGCCCTCGATAAGAGTGCTGTGGCATCACACATCTCACAGCAACCTCCAACTCCTGGGCTTAGGCGATTCTCTTGTGTCAGCCTCCCAAGTAACTGAGACTACAGGCGCCCACTACTTCACCCAGCTATTTTTTTGTTGCAGTTCGGCCGGGGCTGGGTTTGAACCTGCCACCCTCAGTATATGGGGCTGGCACCCTACTCGATGAGCCACATGTGCCGCCCTGACTATTTATTTTTGAGATAGGGTCTGGCTTGGTTGCCCAGGCTGGAGTGCAGTAGCTGAGTCATAACTCACTGCAGCCTAGAACTCTTGGGCTCAAGCAGTCTTTTTGCCTCACTCTCCTGGAGAGTAGCTGGAATTATAGGCCTACCACCATTCCTTCCTTTTTTCTTTTTTAAGCTATATGGGGTCTTACTAGGTTGCCCAGGCTGCTCTTAAATTCCTGGCCTCAAGTAATCCTCCCACCACAGTCTTGCAAAATGCTGGAATTATAGGCATGAGCCTCTGCACCTGGCCATGACTTTTTATTTAAGCAAGAAACACACTAAATAAGTTCACTATTAAATATGATATTTTGGCCAGGTGTGGTGGCTCATGCTTGTAATCTTGGCACTCGGGGAGGCTGAGGCAGATGGATTTCTTGAGCTCAGGAGTTCAAGACCACCCTGAGATAGAGATGGGAGGCCCCATCTCTACTAAAAATAGAAAAACTAGTCAGGTGTCATGGCGCATGCCTGTTGTCCCAGCTACGTAGGAGGCTGCAGCAAAAGGATCACTTGAACCCTAGAGTTGGAGGTTGCGGTGAACTATGACACCAGAGCACTCCACCTAGGGTGAAAGAGTGAGACTCTGTCTCAAAATAAAAAAATTTTTAAAAAGGCTCAGTACCTGTAGTTCAGCAGCTAGGGTGCCAGCCACATACACCGGCGCTGGCAAGTTCTAACCCAGCCCCGGTCTCCCAAACAACAATGACAACTGCAATAAAAAAAATAGCCAGGCATTGTGAAGAGTGCCTGTAGTCCCAGCTACTTGGGAGGCTGAGGCAAGAGAATTGCTTAAACCCAAGAGTTTGAGGTTGCTGTGAGCTGTGATGCTACAGCACTCTACCAAGGGCAACACAGTGAGACTCTGTCTCAAAAAATAATAATAGGCTCGGCGCCTGTGGCTCAAGCGGCTGGGGCGCCAGCCATGTACACCTGAGCTGGTGGGTTCGAATCCAGCCCAGGCCTGCCAAACAACAATGACGGCTGCAACCAAAAAATGGCCGGGCGTTGTGGTGGGCGCCTGTTGTCCCAGCTACTTGGAAGGTGGAGGCAGGAGACTCGCTTGAGCCCAGGAATTGGAGGTTGCTGTGAGCTGTGATGCCACAGCACCCTATCCAGGGTGACAGCTTGAGGCTCTGTCTCAAAAAGAAAAAATAATAATAATTACAATAATAGGGCGGCGCCTGTGGCTCAGTGAGTAGGGTGCTGGCCCCATATACCGAGGGTGGAGTGTTCGAACCTGGCCCTGGCCAAACTGCAACAAAAATAATAGCCACGTGTTGTGGTGGGTACCTGTAGTCCCAACTACTTGGGAGGCTGAGGCAAGAGAATCACCTAAGCCCAAGAGCTGGAGGTTGCTGTGAGCTGTGATGCCACAGTACTCTGCCGAGGTTAACACAGTGAGACTCTGTCTCTAAAAAATAAAATAGTAATAATAATAATAAAAATAAATTAAAAGGGCAGCACCTGTGGCGCAAAAGAGTAGGGCGCCGACCCCATATGCTGGAGGTGGCGGGTTCAAACTCAGCCCCAACCAAAAACTGCAAAAAAAAATTAAAAAAATAAATATGGATTCGAGACCCATAACCCAGCATAGTGGTTACGGTGTCAGCCACTGAGGGCGGGGGTTTTAAACCCGGCCCAGGCCTGCTAAACAACTGCAACAAAAAAAATAGCCAGGCGTTGTGGTGGGCACCTGTAGTCCCAGCTACTTGGCAAGCTGAGGCCAGAGAATCACTTAAGCCCAAGAGTTGGAGGTTACTGTGAGCTGTGACGCCACGGCACTCTACCAAGGGTGATAAAGTGAGACTATGTCTCAAAAAATAAAATAAAAATAAAATAAATATGATATTTTGACATTAGACAAAAACACACTCATCCTTTAACTCAACGCAACAGCTTGAAACAATCTGGGGCAAACACAATCGTGAGCCGCATGTGACTGAGGCCAAAGCTTTGCTCTGTCGGGCAGCCCTGAGGGATGAGGAGGTGGAAAGAGGAAACTGGGACAGGTGCCCTTGCAGGCTGGAGAAGAGTCTCACCTCACTCACAGGGTGGAACGGGGGCCATCTCAGGTCTTGAGCAGCAGAGTGACATGTCTAACTGTCTTTCTGGTGGCTGAGGTGAGTGGAAGAAAGAGGCCTGTGAGGCGACTACTCTGCGTGTCCAGGTGAGAGGGGAGGGCTGGTGCAGAGACATAGACCCACTGCTGATGGCTCATGTAGGGGTGTGAGAGGGACTTTTAGGGTGACTGGCTTCTGGCCTGGAAAGGTGGAGTTGCCATTTGCTGATGGGTGAAGGTGATCAGGTTTGGGGGTGCTCAAGGTCATTTCCAGTTTGAAGGATGCGAGGTGTGGGTGGCCCCAGGTTGTGAAGGGGGATGTAAACAGTGTTTAGAGCAGCGGTTCTCAACCTGTGGGTCGTGACCCCTTTGGCAGTCGAACGACCCTTTCACAGGGGTCGCTAAGATCATCCTGCATATCCGATACTCACATTACGATTCATAACAGTAGGAAAATTACAGTTACAAAAATAATATTATGGTTGGGGGTCACCACAACATGAAGAACTGTATTAAATGGTCACGGCATCAGGAAAGTTGAGAACCACTGGTTTAGAGCCTTGACTCCATGGGGTGAATAGGGTGGCTTGCCATGGCCAGACCATCTGCCCAGCATCAGGCATCATTTGCAAAAATCTCCCCCCACCCCACCTCAGTGCCTGTCCCCCTGGCAGTGCTCAGAAACGGCTTCCGTGCACATCTGGGGTTCCACATCAGAGGCAGAGCAAGTTGCCAACACCCAGCAAATAGTGTGGCCAGAGGACAGCAGCCTGGCAGCCAGCCATGGCCACCTGCTAACTTTTCAGTTCACACCAGTGACCCCCCCCAGATGGCCCTGGCTTGAGCTTTCCAGGCTCTCTCTTCTCCCTTTTCCTCCTGAGGAAGGAGAAATCAATCTTACACTTCTTAGTGATCCTGAGAAAGCAGCAGGCAGCTGCAGAGGAACTCCTCGTCTAAAGATAAGAACTAACTTTACCCTGAGCTGAAATAACCTTGAAAAGAAAAAAAGACTGTAGGGTGGCGCCTGTGGCTCAAAGGAGTAGGGTGCCAGCCCCATATACCGGAGGTGGTGGGTTCAAACCCAGCCCCGGCCCAAAACTGCAAAAAACAAACAAAACAAAAAAAGACTCTGTAACTAATAACAATACCCTGGTTTCTAACATCTATAGGCATAACTGTGTAGCTGATATGGAACTGAAGAAAAAAAAAATATATAAAAGAGCCTAGAAAAAAACTTCCTCAGAAATCAGCATCTCATGCCTTGAGGCACCTGAGTTCTCACTGCTGGCAATTAAAGGTTTCTTCCTCTATATTGTTGGTGTAAGTGTCTGTCTGTTTTAATTCTCTGTTTTCCTTTTTTTTTTTCTTTTGCAGTTTTTGGCTGGAGCTGGGTTTGAACCCGCCACCTCTGTCATATGGAGCCGGCGGCCTACTCTTTTGAGCCACAGGCGCCACCCAAATTCTGTGTTTACCTGCAGCATTCCTGAGACCATCCTTCGTTTTCCCACCTGGAAGGAAAGCCCATGCCCCAAATGTCCTGGCAGCCAGATGGAGTCAAGAGGGAAATGGCTGGATGGTCCCTGGCCTCTTCTGAGCCCCATGCTCCCTCCCAGGGCCAGCGTTTAACCTAGAAAAATGGCCAAGATGGGCACAGGGTGATGTGGGCTGACAAGTGAGCAGAGGTTGGTGAGGAAAGTGGTGGGACCACTTTCCCCAGAAAAGTAATATGAGGAGGGGTGGTGATGGAGTAGGCAAGTTCCCGGGCTAGCCCACCTCGGAGCTGAAATGGCTAGCCCGAGGATCTGGTGGCCCTGAGAACCAGGCATTCCTGGGCCCAGGCTACTAAGAAGCAAACTTGTGGCTAGAGCTGTCTCCATTTCTTGCAGTTTTTGGCCAGGGCTGGATTTGAACCCACCACCTCTGGCATATGGGGCCGGTGCCCTGCTCTTTTGAGCCACAGGCACCTCCCGAGCTGCCCCCATTTCTGCCTACATGGAACCAAGCCAGGCAGAGGCAAATACTATCTCAGAGACTGGTCCCATCCTGCACTTAGGCACTGTCCTAAAGGGAACACAGCTACTAGCAATAGTCACCATGCTGGGACACACCCACTGCCACTCAACACACCATCTCCAGCCAACTGTCGTTCCCAGTGACCAGGAAGACATAGGACATGACGTCAGAGAGGACATATGCAACAGGAGTCAGGCCAAGGGCCACAGGGGCTCAGAGGAAAGTGGGCTTCCTGGGGCAGAAGGCGTCTGAATTGGGCCTTGACAAAATGTTAGGTAAGACCAGGTGAAGACAGGGCGAACATCCCCTAAGGGGGGGACAGCAGGCTAGAGGGCCACACAACAACCTGCTCAGTCATGAGGGCACTGTGGGGCTCACATGGCTCCACTCCCAGTTCCCTTCCCCCGGCCTCTCCCACCTTCACATTCTCATGATTTTTTTTTCTTTTTTTGAAACAGAGTCTCATGGCATTTGGTAGAGTGCTGTAGCATCGCAGTTCACAGCAGCCTCAAACTCATGGGCTTAAGCGATTCTCTTACCTCGGCCTCCCAGTAGCTGGAACTACAGGCGCCCTCCACAACACCTGGTTATTTGTTGTTGTTGTTGTTTAGCAGGCCCGGGCCGGGTTTGAACTCGCCAGCCCCGGTGTATGTGGCCGGCACCCTAACAACTGAGCGATGGGTGCCGAGCCTCTCATGTTTCCTTTTTTTTCTCTCTTCTACTGTTTTGAAGTCTTCCTAAATTTTTTTTTTCCTTTTTTTTTGAGACAGAGTCTCACTATGTCTCCCTCAGTAGAGTGCCGTGGCCTCATGGCTCACAGCAACCTCAAACTCTTGGGCTTAAGAGATTCTCTTGCCTCAGGCTCCCAAGTAGCTGGGACTACAAGCGCCCGCTATGCCTGGCTATTTTTTGGTTCTAATTGTCATTGTTGTTTGGCAGGCTGGGTTTGGGTTCAAACCCACCAGGTCTGATGTATGTGGCTGGCGCCCTAGCCGCTAAGCTATACAGGCACCGAGCCAAGTCTTCCTATTTTTTTTTTTTTTCTTTGAGAAAGAGTCTCAAGCTGTCACCCTGAGTAGAGTGCCTTGGCATCATAGCTCACAGCAACCTCCAGTTGTTGGGCTCAAGCGATCCTCTGGCCTCAGTTTTTCTATTTTTAGTAGATACAGGCTCTCGCTTTTTGCTCAGGCTGGTCTCAAACCTGTGAGCTCAAACAATCCACTTGCCTCAGCCTTCCAGAGTGCTAGGATTACAGGCATGAGCCACTGAGCCCAGACTTTTATTTCTAATTCTTTGGTGCCACCCTTGCATTTCTAAGTAGGTGTTTTGAGAGCCCCCAGCTACACTGGGGTCCTAGTGCCATCAACTCTGTCCAGTGGGATATGAATAGACCAGACCTAGTTGTCTGGGCTGTGACCAAGAGGTCCCTCAAGGAGCAAATTTGTTATAGTGGGAAGACACCCTTGTGGCTCTTATCTGTCCAGTTTATGCCAGAACTTTGCTCTGGTGCTGCACCCCAATTTAGCTAGGGGTTCTCAAAACACGAGATATTATATAACTTTGTAACTTATTTTGTAACCTATGAGCAGGAATCTGTTTAACACATTCTGTGATGAGTAATAACTATGGGGAAGAAATCCTCAGGACCCTGACAAAAGTACAGTTATTTGGGAGACAGGTAGAGAAAGAAAGCAGGCCAGAAACCAAATTGCATGATTACAGCAACCCCCTTCCCATACTCCTGTAAATCCTCATGACTCTTAAAATTTGAGTATAGCCATCGTGGGAGGACAGCTAGTGATAGAAAGGAGGTCAGAGAACAAGTGGCATGGTCACAGCAACCCTTCCTCTGAACATGGTGGCTCATAATTATAATCCCAGCACTTTGAGAGGCCAAGACTGGAGGACCACTTGAGGCCAGCAGTTGGAGACCAGCCTGGGCAACATAATGAGACTCCATCTCTATAAAAATATTTATTTATTTATTTATTTTTATTTTATTATTATTATTTTTTTTTTTGTAGAGACAGAGTCTCACTTTATCGGCCTTGGTAGAGTGCCGTGGCGTCACACAGCTCACAGCAACCTCCAACTCCTGAGCTTAGGCGATTCTCTAGCCTCAGCCTCCCGAGTAGCTGGGATTACAGGGGCCCGCCACAACACCCGGCTATTTTTCTGTTTTGCAATTCGGCCAAGGCTGGGTTTGAACCTGCCACCTTCGGTAAATAAGGCCGGCACCCTACTCAATGAGCCACAGGCACCGCCCTATGTATTTATTTTTGCTAATTGCCTTTGCAATAAGAATTTTCTTTTTTTTAATAATTAGCTGGGGCTGGGCGAGGAGACTCATGCCTGTAATCCTAGCACTCTGAGAGGCTGAGGCAGGTGGATTGCTTGAGCTCATGAGTTCCAGATCAGCCTAAGCAAAATCAAAATCCCGTCTCTACTAAAAATACAAAAACTGAGGCAAAAGTATCACTTGAGGCTTGGCGCCTGTGGCTCAACGGGCTAAGGTTGCTGTGAGCTGTGATGCCACAGCACTCTATCCAGGGTGACTGCGTGAGGCTCTGTCTCAAAAAAAAACAAAAAAACCTAAAGTATCACTTGGGCCCAAGAGTTGGAGGTTGCTGTGAGCTATGATGCCAAGGCACTCTACCCAGGGCAAAAGCTTTAGACTCTGTCTTAAAAAAAAAAAAAATAGCTGGGCATGGTGGTGTGTATCTCTAGTCCCTGCTATTCCTACTGGATTGCAAGGAGGATTGTTCAAGCCCAGGAGTTTGAGGTTGCTATTGTCGCTGGCCCAAGAAGTCTGTCCACCTGTCACCCAAGGCAATCAACAGAGAAGTGGATGAGAGATCAACAGGTTCACTTTTTTTGGGGGGGGGGACAGAGCCTCAAGTTGTCACCCTGGATAGAGTGCTGTGACATCACAGCTCACAGCAACCTCCAACTCCTGGGCTAAAGCGAGTCTCCTGCTTCTGCCTCCTAAGTAGCTGGGACCACAGGTGCCCGCCACAACGCACGGCCATTTTTTGGTTGCAGCTGTCATTGCTGTTTGGCGGGTCGGGGCTGGATTCGAACCTGCCAGCTTAGGTGTATGTGGCTGGCACCTTAGCCCATTGAGCCACAGGCGCCGAGCCAACAGGTTCACTTTTATTTACAGAAAAGCCCGCAATTCTGGAGAGAAGTGGGGATATCTCCTCAAAAAGCTATTCTGCCTTCTTGTTTCTTTTTGTTACTTTTATGCTCTCACAGTGAGAGTAAGCATCAGCAATGTTATTGAGAAGTTTAGGGGTAGAGTCCTGCCAGAGTCCACAAGAAGAAGAGGAGGCCAGTCCAGGGAGTAAAGATAGGTTTTATTTTAAAGGAGCAGAATGGAGTCTGACCAGAAGTCAGCTCTGCTCGCTCAGTTTCTTTTTTCTTTCTTTTTTTTTTTTTGAGACAGAGCCTCAAGCTGTCACCCTGGATAGAGTGCTGTGGCATCACAGCTCACAGCAACCTCCAATTCCTGGGCTCAAGCGAGTCTCCTGCCTCCGCCTCCCAAGTAGCTGGGACTAC
>CAUYRH010042475.1:0-26779 GCA_963574655.1 Perodicticus potto | reverse complement strand
TACTTGGTCAGAGGAGGCACAATTTGAGGGGCCTGTTTGGAAGCTCTAGGGAGATGCTGGACTGCTTAGATCCTTCTTGCATTGTTCTTTGACAGAGATATATTTTTAAAATTTTTCTTATTAAAGCCATCGTGGGTTTAAAAAAAAAAAAAAAAAAAGATGACAAAAGTGTCTAAACTTTCTCTTTTAGCACCTTTACTAAAATACATTTAGACAATAAAATTCACCCATTTAAAGTGCAAAATAGAATGGTTTTTAGCATTGTTTACATGTATGTGTAACCATCTTTACAATCTAAGTTTAAAACATTATCACTCCCTAAAAGAAACTCATAATCATTACACTAAAAAGTCACTCTCTACTTCCAACCCCACACATCCTACTTAGCCCTAGGCAACCACAAATCTACGTTCTGTCTATACAGATTTGCCTATTCTGGACGTTCAATATTAATGGCCTCTTTCACTTACCATAATGTTTCCAAGGTTCATCCATGTTACAGCTTGTATTAATATTTCATTCTGCTTTAACTGCTAAATATTGAGCCATTATACAGTATAACTCATTTTGTTTACCTTTTCTTCAGTTGGACATCTGGCATTCTACCTCATAGCTACTATGAATGCTGCTGCTATGAATTATAAATATACATGAGCAGGTTTTTATATGGACATATTTTCCTTTCTTTTGTATATACTCCTAAAGACTTTCTTAGTTTCAAAAAATTTCAGATCCTATTTGACACAACACTCAGTCTCTAGCTACTTTTTCCCAAGGCTAACTTTCAGGCAAGTGGAGCTAGGAGGTGGGGCTTACTTCTTGCTCCCAGTTTCAAATGGTAGGACAGATGCATGTCATTTAAAAAATATTAATAGAGAGAGTATTAAAAAGGACCATATAGAAATTCTGGAGTTGAAAAGTAGAGTAAATGAAATGAAAAATTCACTAAAGGGGCTCAATGACAGATGTGATCTAGCAAAATAACAAACTTGAAGATAGACTAATAGAGATTACGCAATATGAAGAACACAAAGAAAAATGAAAGGTGCCTCATAGAAACGTAGGACATTTGGCTCAGCGCCTGTGGCTCAAGTGGCTAAGGCGCCAGCCACATACACCTGAGCTGGCGGGTTCGAATCCAGCCTGGGCCGCCAAAGAACAATGACAGCTGCAACCAAAAAATAGCTGGGCGTTGTGGCAGGCACTTGTAGTCCCAGCTACTTGGAAGGCGGAGGCAGAGACTCGCTTGAGCCCGGGAGTTGGAGGTTGCTGTGAGCTGTGATGCCAAAGGACTCTACCCAGGGTGACAGCTTGAGGCTTTGTCTCCAAAAAAAAAAAAAAAAGAAATGTAGGAAATTAAGCACACCAGTTAAGCGTACCAAGTCTAGACAGGTTGAATAACCTTTTCTGAAATGCCTGAGACTGAAAGTTTCAGATTTCAGATTTTTTCAAATTTTGTTTTATGTGTATTTACTATTTGAGCATCCCAAATCAAAATATCCAAAATCTGAAATGCTCCAATGAGCATTTCCTTTGAGCATCTTGTCGGTACTCAAAAAAGTTTTTAATATGGGTGTATTTTAGATTTCCAAATTTAGGATGCTCATCCCAAATTTAAAAATACTTGCTTGCTCTCCTTTCTTTTCTTAGCTTCTTTAAAAGTCATACAATTAGCCAGGCACAGTGGCTCACACCTGTAGTCCTAGCACTGAGAGGTCAAAGCAAGAATATCCCTTGAGTTCAATAGTTCAAGACCACTCTGAGCAAGAATGACACCAGTCCCCACTAAAATTAGAAAAAATTAGCATTTTTCGCCTATAGTCTCAGCTACTCAGGAGGCTGAGGCAGGAGAATCACTTTAGCCCAGGAGTTTGAGGTTGCTATGTGCCTAGGAGATAGAGGAAGACTCTGTGTCAAAAAAAAAAAAAAAGAAGAAGAAGTCCATATAATTACGTAAAGTAATAATTGTAGCATCAGATTATTGGGTTTGTATCATTCACAGAGGTAATGTGTATAACAATACCACATAAAAAGAAGAAAAAGGAACAGGACTATAGAAGAGTAACATTTCTATATCTCACAAGAATTATTTAATAAATCAGTATAAATCTGAAGCTGACTTTAATTATGTTAAGATGTATATGTTAAGCCCTAGTACAACCACTAAAAGACCCTGAAAAAGATATACTAAAAAGATCATTAAGGAAGTTAAAATGCTATGTTACAAAGTATCACGTAGGCTCGGAGCCCATAGTTCAGTGGGTAGGGTGCTGGGCACATACAATGGGACTGGTGGGTTCAAATCCGGCCCGGGACTGCTAAACAACAATGACAACTACAACAACAACAAAAATAGCCGGGCACTGTTGTGGGTGCCTGCAGTTCCAGCTACTCAGGAGGCTGATGCAAGAGCATCACTTAAGCCCAAGAGTTTGAGGTTGCTGTGAGCTGTAACACCACAGCCCTCTACCAAGGGCAACTTAGTGAGACTCAGAGGGAGGGAGGGAGGAAGGAAAGAAAGAAAATATCACATAATACAAAAGCAATAACAAAGAACTACAGGAATAAAAAGACGTAAGATTCACAGGGGGTGGCAGGGAGTAGGGATGGCAGATATAATCCCAACCACAGGGACAATAACATTAAATGTGAATAGAGTAAACAACCAAATGAAAAGACAATAACTGGATTTTTTTTCAATGATATATTCTTCTTGTATTTTTTCTCTCATTTACTTATTTTTAATTTCAGATTAATATGAGGGTACAAATGTTGAGGTTACATTGTTTTCAATTTTAAGGTAAAGTCCAAGTTGTAGTTGAGCCCTTCACCCAGGGGGCATGCTGAACACCCTCATGTTGTGCACCTTAGGTGAGATCCTGCCAATCATCCTTCCTTCTTCCCCCCACTTGCTAGACTATACTTGGATTTTTTTCTTTTGTGCTCATGCCTACGTGTGTGTGGCGCACATGCATGCATGCATGTGTAGTTGTTTGTGTACTGTTTTAATATTAGTATTGAGTATACTGGATACTTTTTTCCCCATTATTAAGATACTTTACTAAGAAGAATGAGTTTCAACTCCATCCAGGTAAAAACAAATGGTGTGAAGTCTCCATCTTTTCTTATGGCTGAATATAGGTACTCCATGGTATACATACACCACAGTTTGTTAATCCATTCGTGGGGTTATGGGTACTTGGGTTGCTTCCCCATGTTGGCAATGAACTGAGCTATAATAAACATTCTGGTCGAAATTCCTTGTGGTAAAATGATTTTTGTTCTTCTGGGTAGATACCTAGTAATGAGATTGAGGAATCAAATGGAAGGTCAACTCTTTGTTCTTTGAGAATTCTCCATACTTCCTTCCATAGAGGTTGTGTTAAGTTTGCAATCCCATTGGCAGTCCAAAATTGTTCCCTTCTCTCCTCATCCACACCAGCACCTGCAGATTCGGGATTTGTGGTATAGGCTAATCTCATTGTAGTTAGGTGATATCTCAAGAGTCGTTTTGATTTGCATTTCTCTTATGCTTAGGGATGATGAGCATTTTTTCGTAAGTATTTTGCTCGTTCATCTGTCATCTTCAGAGAAGTTTCTGTTTAAGTCTCTTGCCGACTTATAAATGAGATTATTTATTCTTTTCTTTTTTGCAGTTTTTGGCTGGGGCCGGGCTTGAACCCACCACTCCCAGTATATGGGGCTGACACCCTACTCCTTGAGCGACAGGCACCACCCAATTCTTTTCTTGCTAATTAATTTGAGTTCTCTAGTTATCAGCCGTTAGTCAGATTTATAGCATGCAAATACCTTCTCCCATTCTGAAGGCTGTCTGTTCGCTTTAGCTGTGGTACCCTTAGCTGTGCGGAACCCTTTTAACTTTATCATGTCCCATTTATTTATTTTTGATTTTGCTGCAATTCCCAAGGGAGTCTTCTCTTGAAGATAAAAATCTTTTCCCAGGCTAATTTTGTCAAACATTGTCCCTACACTCTCTTCTGAAATTTTTACTGTTTCAGGTCTTAAATTTCAATCTTTCATCCAGTGAGAGTCAATTTTTGTCAATGGTGAAAGGTGTGGGTTCAATTTCAGCTGAAAATAGATTTTTAAAAAGATCCAACTATATGCTGTCTATAGGAGACACAATTTAAATTCAGAAATACAAGTAGACAGAAAGAAAAACATGTATCATTTAAACAGCAACCACACAAAATCTAGACTATATACTAATATCAAACAAAACAGACTTTAAGCAAAACTGTTACTAGATAAAAGGAACAACATTTTAAATTGATAAACTATTAGACACAGCAACAATTATAAAACAAATATGCACCTAATATAGGACACGAAAATATAAAAAGCCAACACTAACAGAAATGAAGGAAGAAATATATAATTCAACAATAGTAGTTGGAGACATCAATAGCTCACTTTCAATCATAGACCTAACTACTAGGCCTCAGATCAACAAGGAAAGAGAAGAATTGTACAACACTATAAAACCAATTAGACCTAAAAGATTAGTCCACTGAACAACAGCAGAACATACCATTCATTTATTTCTAGTGCAATCTCCAGAATAACCTTCATACTAGCTAGATCATAAAACAAACTGGAACAAATTATTAAAGACTGAAATAATACAAAGTACATTCTCCAACCACAGAAAGAACTAAGAAAGACCAGTAAGAAATAAACCAGTAAGAAATAAATTTGGAAAGCTCATAATATGTGGAAATTAAACACACTCCTAAATAACCAATGGGTCAATGAAAAAAAATCAATAGGGAAATGAAACACGAGTTTGATCAGATGGAAAGGAAGACACCCTACACCAATATTTACCAAATGCAGCTAAAGCAATGCCTAGAGAGAAATTTACAACAGTAAATATTAAAAAAAAAAAAATCTCAACTCAAATAATCTAACTTTCTACCTTAAGCTACTCAAAAAAGCAGCTATTGGGGGGGAAAAAACTAAATCTAAAGCAAGCAGAAGGAAGGAATCAATAGACAGGTGAAATTAATGAGATAAAGAATAAGAAAATGGAGAAAAACCAATGAAACCAGAAGGTGGTTCTCAGAGAATAAAAAACAACAATGACATGGACAAATCAAAAGATGGAGAAAAAGCATTTGACAAATCCAACATCCAATATACTCTAGACACTCAACACATAAGGAATAGAATGGAAACTCCTGAAACTAAAAAAACCATCTATAAAAACAAAGTCCCATTTAATAAAATTAAAGGAGAAAAACTGGTTGCTTTTCCCTAGGATCAAAAACAAGATAAAGATTTGTGCTCTTATCACTTCTATTCAGCATTATACTGAAGGGTCTAGCCTAGGCAAATAATAATAATAATAATAATAATAATAATAATAAAAGGTATCCAGACTGGAAAATTAGTAAAACAATCTGCAGATGATGTGATTTTGTATATAGAAAATGCTAATGAATCCACTAACAAACTAAAAGAACTTGAAAAGTTAGTTTAGTAAGATTGCAGAATTGTATATACTTGCAATGAATAATCAAAAAGAAAATTAAGAAAACAATTCCATTTATAATATCAAGAACAATGAAATAGGACTAATTCTGGTTAATTTTTCTTATTTTTTTGTGGAGTTGGGGTATCGTCATGTTACCCAGACTGGTCATGGGCTCAAGCAATTCTCTTATCATGTCATCTCAAGGTGCTGGGATTACAAAAGATGATTAGATCTATAGTAATAAACCTAACATTTGGTGAGTACTTACATCCTTATAAATTGCTTAGCATAATCTCATTTAATCCTTGCAACAACCTTATGAATATGAATACTTCTATTATTCCCACTGTATAGCTGAGGACATTAGAGATTGAGAATTACAAAGTCACAGAAATATAATGGTAAGTAGTAGAACAAGGACTGAAATCCAGATCTGAAATACTTTAAAAATCATGCATTTAAATCAATATGCTATGTTGTGTGCATATTTATAATGAAATCCCTTTTAACTACAGCAATTTAGCCTTACAAGTTTTTAATAAGCCATAATTCTTACATTTCTTTGCTTACTTTATTATAATGGATTTGCTGTCCTTAAATTCCTATAATAATTGCCTATTGAAGGAGGTAGCCCAGTCTTCTAGATAAAAGTTCAAATGATTTTAAAAGGCATGAAAAAAACAAATTATCTCTCCACCCACCTTATTCCCCTCAGCATTCTGCCCCAGACCTATTGCTAGTTCCAAGCCATAATGAAACCCTATGTTTCACTAATATTGAAAAATGGGCAGCTAAGTGATGAGGCAAACATGGCTCTTTTTCACTTATAAGTGACCCCAACCCCACATACTATTCATTTCGCAAGGCAACTCCCTCCCCTTTTTCTTCCCCCAACTTGACCTGGAATTTTATTTAATCCTCATCAACTTTCAAAGACCACTTTAGGTGCAGCTTTTCTGGGGAAATTTTCAGCCTGACCTTGTATATATTTCTCTTGCATTTATTTCAATCATAGAATTTATCATACTGCAATGTAATAGTCTACTATTATTTGTGTCCTTAAGTGTGCCAGCAAAATACCTAGCAGCCAGAATTTTTAAAAGGCTATTCGATGGGAGAAAAAAAGTTTGATATGGTTACTTAAAAAGCAGTTTATAGAGTTGACTGCAAGTATGTATACATCACTAGTGTAATTAAAAACTATGAGTTTGAATAGCTATGTTATTCAACTTGACATCTGATGACAAAAACTTATGTTCTTTTAATTTTTAGATGACATGGCTTGGTGCCTGTGGCTCAACAGGCTAAGGCGCCAGCCACGTACACCTGAGCTGGCGGGTTCGAATCCAGCCTGGGTCTGCCAAACAACAATGATGGCTGCAACCAAAAAAAGTGGCCGGGCGTTGTGGCAGGCGCCTGTAGTCCCAGCTACTTGGGAGGCAGAGGCAAGAGACTCGCTTGAGCCTAGGAATTGAAGGTTGCTGTGAGCTGTGATGCCACGGCACTCTATCCAGGGTGACAGCTTGAGGCTCTGTCTCAAAAAAAAATTTTTTTTAGATGACATATTAATACAAGAAGTTCTAGAATAAGACTCATTAATTATTTTAAAGGAATTTAACATTTTATTTTTCTTATTAAAAAAGCCGTTCTATTTTTTCACAGACAAGTATGCTGATCAGTAAAGGAATAAAAATGAGTAAACTGGTAAGATACCTTGATATGGTTTGTCATTGGTTATCATGTAAAATAGCTAAGTCATATTACTAGTCGTCAAACAGTTGATCTCTTTCAAATCTCTAAGAAACAAATTTGTTATTTTTTTTCCCTCTTTGATGTTACTGTCTAAGATTTTGCCCTACCATATTTGCTTATTATAACATAACTGCTCTTTTACTCATGAATATAGTTAAATGTTAACAAATATCTTTTGTAGCTCTAACCACCTTGTGAATTGAGTATTGGAAGTCCCCCAGGTTAAGAATAAGATAGGTAATTTACTTATTAGCTGTAATGGCTTCTATGCATATGAGTTATAAGTTAAGGCAGATGTTTGTAACTCAGGAACTGTTAGATCATTCAATATGAAATATCCGATTTTTAATCAAAAGCCTAGCTTATTATATCCCAAACAAGAAACAGTATGATTAATCAAAGTACACTCCTAAACTATAGACACAATTTGCCATCTTAATGGTAGCGTGTTTATGCCAGCAGCAAAGAAGCCTAGAGAGTGAGTGGTGATCAAATTACTAAAGGCATTTTCCACAGCTTGTTAAGAATTGATTATTTTTCCTTGCAAGAAGTAGACAAAAGCCTGAAAGAACCAGTCAGTTGGTGTAAGGTCTGGTGAACTGGTAGATGACAGAGTTTCCAAGTCCAAGTTATGAAGTTGAACAGTGTTGTTTGGGCAACATGTGGTCAAATACTGTCTTGCAAGAGGATTGGCCTATTTGACCCATCTTGGCTGCTTAATCACAAGCATCCTCATCATTCATTCCATTCAGATGTCTACAGTAGATATCTGCTGTAATTGACTATTACCTGATTGACTAATCAGGTTTCATGATGTTGTACTGGATAACAGCACTGGACCACCAAACAGATACCATTAGCTTTTTTTGATGAATGTTCAGTTTTGGACTGCATTTTGGCACTTTATCTTTATTCAGTCATTGTGCTCAACACTTGTGATTGTTCAATTTTCATCACATGTAATAATATGGTGTCCAGATGTTTACCTTTATGTTGTGACAGCAAAGAAAGGCAAGCTTTGAGACACTTTCTCTTCTGATGCTCGTGTAATTCATGTAGAACCTATCTATCTAGCCTCTTCTGCCAATTCATTTCAAATGGTCCAGTATTGTTGGAATAGTAATGTCAAACCTTGCTGCTAATTTATGCATTGATTGAGATGGATTCATTTCCACTGCAGCTTTCAGCTCATCATTATTCACGTTGGTCTCAGGGTCATCACCATAGCTCATTATCAAGATTAAAATAACCAGAGCAAAATTTGTCAAACCATCAGCATATTGTGAGTTCATTAGCCACATCCTTCCCAAACACTTTGCTGATATTTTGAGCTGTCTCTGCTGCATTAGTTCCGCAATGAAACTCATATTTGAAAATAACACAAATTTTTGACACATCCATGCTTTCACAAAAATTGCTATAGAAATATTTTTTGGAGTCAAAACATGCGTTTGAAAGAATGAGGATGTACCTTTACAATAAAAATAAAACAAGAACTGTCAAAGTGAAATTTTAGAAATATCAACTGTCAAAGAAGTAAAGAAATCAAACATTTCATATTTAATAACCTAAGAACTCAGGTATTGCCTATAACGAGTTCTTCCGCAAATCTACAAATATTTTCTGGTTTTAACTTATTTTTCTGAATTTAAGGGATGTCCCTCTCCCATTCTAAGCATCGAAAAGCCCATGATAATTACTTTATTCATACAATTCTCTATATTTACATAACTGTTAATTTGTAAATTATAAAGAAGAAAGTTAATTTTTTTTGTACCTGTATAGGAATTAAAAGTTTTGGATGAGATTATGAACTACATTCTAATCTACCCTAGATTAAGTAACTGAGATGAAGAACTACATTCTAATCCATCCTGGATTAAGTCACCAAGCAAGACACTACCTGCATAGTGAAAAATTAATAGACTAACAGAGGTTTAAAAGATACAAGAATCAAGAGAATTTTAAATTCTACTTCTTCTAAAAATCAAAAAGTAATTAATTTTGTAAAAGATATAATTATAGAAAGACAATAAGATAATGCTTAACAGTCCTTTCCCCTGATAATTATGGAAAGATTAAAGAGTATTATACTATAAAATGTTAAAAAATTTTAAATCCTGGCAACCAATTTCCTAAAATTCATTAGAAGTTCCAAAAGAAAAATAAAAACAAAAAGATCAAGCTGTCTCTAGAAGTATAAAAAAGCAAAATGTAAGAGGAAGTTTAATCTGATATTCTCACAATAAAAACTATGAAAGTACTAAATCAAAATAATAAAACACTTTTCACATCACCATTTCTTAAATATACAAAACATGTCTTTCAAAGATCTGATATCACAATTTGATGTTTTTAACAAAACTGAGCGCATTAACCTATATTTTTTCATAATAAATTTGTGGTTATAGTTACCTTCAGATCCCATGATGAAGTGATGGATATCAGGGCCTGTTGACATACGAGGTCCTTGACAGCTTTTTTCTATTATACCTCTAGGTGTTACCATTTTTATATGAACCACCTGTTTAATACAATACATGATGTAAATTCTAGACATCTGTCAGTAAATGTGTGCATGTACACACATTCATTTATATTTATATAAAACACTACTTTTTAAGTATTAGATCAAGTGATAAATTGTGATGCTCTTAGTAATTCTTAGGCTAAAGGTAAATTTGTATATAACATTAGAAGAGGGGGAAAACATTCTAAGATTGTACACCTCTTGATTTAAATTGGTTTAGGCATATTCTTCATCTTAAGAATAAGAAAACACATTTTTTAAAGCAATTCTAGTGCAATCCATATGGTGAGGAACTAAAGGACTTAAAAAATAAGCAATATTTTACCTTAAAAGGTCCATTCTTTCATTTATTTAACAATATTTATAAAGTACTATTATTCATGTCAGGCACTGCTCTAGATTCTCAGAATTCTAAGAAGAAATTTATTCTTGCTTTTCTCCACTTTCAACCCCATTTAGTGGAAAGAGTGAAAAGAATTAAACATCAATTACAATCAGGTCAAATTTGGGATGAAGCAGCAGAAATAATGACTAACTGAAAGAAAAGGAGAGTGACATATGATCCATTACACAGGTGAGAATTTAAGTATATTGGGGAAGGAGGATCACTCTGAAAAATAGATCTTGGGATCTCAATCAGTAATGGTTAGGTAAAAATCCAAAATTATCTTGTGAATGGATTCTTGACAAATAACAAGTATATTTATCATGAAGGAAATAAACAAAGGACATCAATAAGTAATTCACAAAATAAGAAGTAAAAATTGCCAATGAGGACATTTTAAAAGTTTATATTCACTAATACAAAAATACAGAAATACAAACTTAAAAGACAAAAATACAAAGGTTCAGTAAAATACAAAGGTTCTCATAGTGCTAGAGAGAATGTCAATTGGTATTTGTTCAGTGCACTCTCAAAATAACTCAAAACGTGAACAAAATGTGATGATATAGATCATTCCTTCTGCTTTAGACTTCTGCTTCTGATCTTGTCTACAACTTGGACAATTTGAATGGCTAATATAGCAGTCACATCAAGTCACTGAATTTGTCTTTTAAAATTGAATATATAAAACATAAGTTTTTTTCAAAGATGGGGGGAGTCAAGGTGCATTTAGCTTGATGGGGCATGAAGGATGGTCTTGGGCTGAAGGAAATACTATGAATATCCATGGGCATTTGCCTTGCCCTGCAGTATGTGCATTTGCCAAAATATGTCAAATAAAAACCAGCAAAAATATATACATTTCATTATATACATGAGGAAAGATACAATAAATGAAAATTATAAAGCTGGAAAAATGACCTATGTAAAGGTCCACAGAAGAAAACTATAAATTTAATATTAGCCCTGGCTTTTAGTCTTGACTATGCACTTTAATTGTTATGTTAGTAAGCATGCTAAGCAGGAATGAGTTTTATTTTATTTATCTGAAAAGAAATGCTTAAAATAACAACAGTAACTACAGCTGACAGATTACTGTAAAATATTACAGTGTATGTGAAGTGTCCAGTAAAACGTCTGTTTCAATAAAGCAGGTTCTTAATTAGAGAAAAAAGTGGATATTATGAAGCAGAAAAACTAGGAGAGAAATTCTTCTCATATTTATCAAATTCCCATTCCTTTAACAAAAAGGCAAAGATTATTTAGTAATTTGATATAACATATGGTAGAAATGAAACATAATTAACTTTTGTTCTGAGTTATGATTTCAAGGATCAAGCTTACATTATGTGTTAAGGGCTATTACACATTAAATAATTTAATTATAATCAAAGTATATAAAAAATATGTAGTAAAGAGATATTCACTAAATTAACAAGTATTTAAGTTGGACTGTAGTTGGAATTTCCTTAAAATAACCATGAAAACAAGTAGGGACTAGAATTTAGGATGAAAAGTTAATCTTATTATACACAGAAAAAATTCAAGATTTCTGAATCTTCAGATGTTAAAAATTCAGACTAAGTAATTACCTTTAGCTTTTCTCAAACAGTGAAAAAAGGTGAGTATCATTATTTAGTCTACTTTAAATATGCACTATGTTAAATACATTAACACATTCTTGATTTACTTTTTTCTTGAGTTCAACTGCAGCCACATAGATTAAAAGAATATCAACTTTGGTAACGTTTTCATGAACACAATGTAATTAAGACAGTCTCACAGGATACTATATAGTGCAAAGAAATTTGAAAATAAAATGTGCTAATTATTAATGCAAATAAGTACATTAGGATGCATAGTTTATGACACAAATCACAAATTATTTTAAAATGATTGTATCATACACTTTAGCAGAGCTGAATATAGCAGTCTATAAGGCATTTGCCAAACACTAATAAAGTTCTTTTTTTTGCAGTTTTTGGCCAGGGTGCTGGGTTTGAACCTGCCACCTCAGCATATGGGGCTGGCGCCCTACTCCTTTGAGCCACAGGTGCTGCCCTAATAAAGTTCTTAATAATCCAATAGCAAGGCTCGGCGCCTGTGGCTCAACGTGCTAAGGCGCCAGCCACATACACCTGAGCTGGCGGGTTCGAATCCAGCCTGGGCCCGCCAAACGACGGCTGCAACCAAAAAACTGGCTGGGCGTTGTGGCGGGCGCCTGTAGTCCCAGCTACTTGGGAGATAGAGGCAAGAGACTCGCTTAAGCCCAGGAGAATTGGAGGTTGCTGTGAGCTGTGATGCCACGGCACTCTATCCAGGGTGACAGCTTGAGGCTGTCTCAAAAAAAATAATAAAATAAAATAATAATAATAATAATAATAATAATAATAATAATAATCCGATAGCAAAAGGATTAAATTTTCTACCCTGAAATGGAATTTAGTTATTTTAAGTGCAAAAGAAAATGTGTTCTTCTCAATTTCCTCATTAAAAGAAAATAAACACGATAATGTAAAAATTTTAAAGTGGTCATAGTATACACAAAAGTTTTTAATTATTGGGTGTTAACTATAAAGAACCAATATATTTCATTAAAGATCTGATATTCAGATCGAGGGAGGATGAATGGTGGGATCACGCCTATGGTGCATAATGCAAGGGTACATGTCGGATCTATTAGTATAGAGTATAAATATCTTAACACAATAATTAAGTAAACAAGATGAGGTATATATTAACCAGTGTGATGTAAGCGTTCCTAATTCTATATGAAATCAGCCCAATGTACCCCACAAATGCATTAATGTATACATGATCTATGCGTTTATGATTTAATAAAAAATTTTTTAAAAAGATCTGATATTCTTTTCAACAAAGAAACTGATGAAAATTTTGAAGCTTTAGATTTCAAAAGCCAAGCTAAGCAGCTTTAGGAATAATGTTAGGAACATCTGTTTAACAGTTTCATAAATTAAAGTTCTTTTAAACTATCATCAAAATATTGAAAATAAGAGAAATAACATTTATGAAGCACCCACTACACACCATTTTATGTTCTTTACTCCTTATAATTCCATGCCGCTACTATCATGACTTAAGAGGAAACTGAAATTTAGAAAGGTGAACCAATTTGCACAAAGTCAAATTGCTAATTACTGGAAAAGCTACAAACGAAACAAATGATAGCTAATTCCTATCTAAGGACCCCATACTTAAAATCTCGTCATGCTAACTCCCAGCCACTGGGATCACATGAGCTAAAACAAAATGGTGTGCACAAAAAACACTGCAGGTGATACCACTACTTATTAGAACAATTTCAATCAGGCTCTTCAGTTTTAAATCAAAAAAATATTTTAAGAAAAATGTGAAATCTTTGTCGGCAGCAGAGTGGCAAAGACGAGATCATGTAAATAAATGGACTAAAATCTTTAGACCTCCCCCAAGGATACTAAAATCCATGGATATCAAGTCCTTTATAAAAAATAATGTAGCACTTGCATATAACCTATACACATCCTTCATATACTTTAAATCCTTTCTAAATTGCTTGTAATACCTAATACAATGTAAACACTATGTAAATAGTTGTCATACTATATTTTTTGTATTATGTTTTATTATTGTTGTTTTTAATTCAAATATTTTCAGTTATGATTGAATCCACAGACACAAAACCAGTGGATATGGAGGGCTGACTTTATTTTATAAGTCAGATGAAATGTCTACTATGCTTAAATAGCAGCCACCTAAAAAGGGGATCCTTAAGTAATGAGCACAGTGTGTCTTTTGTGAGTCATTATGAAAGTTTTATTTTGGTTTTTTTGGCAGTTTTTGGCCGGGGCTGGGTTTGAACCCCACCTCCAGCATATGGGGCCGGCACCCTACTCCTCTGAGCCACAGGCGCAGCCCATTATGAAAGTTTTGAGTTACACAAAAATCAAGAAACTTAAAATCTGCACCAACAAAACAAATGATATCCTCCCAGCAATACCAATAAGCCAAGCAAGTTGAAACCTTCACAAGTTAATCAGAAAGGACGTGGTTGACTGTGTTTCTTACACGTGAAATAATAGACCTTAACACAGTCTGTCTCAAAACTTTCGTAACAACTTGCATAATCCTTTGAAGGAGTAAACTTATGATGACATCTACCATCCAACTCTTAATTTCTAAAGGCTTTTAATAACTTCATTATAATCTCTATATACTATTATAAAATAACTAGAAAAATTTACCAGGTCCTCAATATTGCCATAGATATTCTTCTTCATGCCTGATGCCCGAGTAGATACCCATCCTCCCACAGTGCTGAATTCCAGGGAATCTGGTTCATGACCTGTACAATAACCACTTTCTTTAAGCTGTAAAACAAAAATGTAACATGTTACCAGTCAAAATGGTCCCATTTCACACAGCACTCCTCCCATTTTAAAATTTCCATATGTCACTGGTATTTAAATTCATTTAAACCTTTATAGCAAAGCAAATACTTTTCACATACTAGTCCTAAAAAAATATTTTAAGCTTTTGCCTAGCGGAAAACTTTACAAAACTAAAAAATGTAGGACAAAACCCAGGTAGTTGTATTTTCCACAGGTTCAACTAGGTAATCTTACTCTTTACATCTTTTTTTTTAAAGCAAGCTGTCCCTTACCACTTTTTTCCTACAAAGAGACAATTTAAATACTCATGGAGATCAGATTATCCTTAAATAACTGCCAACTTCACCCAAACACTTTCAATAAATAAAGTACTTAATCTCTTGTTCTCCCTACCCTAATATAATATGCAGCAGGCCTGCAGAAAATCCAAGCAAATTGCCTGTACTTAATTCTCTCAAGGAGTCATGTGTTTTAATGTACAGCCATCTGGCTAGGTTTCCTACACGTAATACCGTCATTTACTTGTGATGTGGATCATGCATTCCTGTACATTAAATAGTCGCTTATTTCTCATTTTTCTAGATTAGCTTGGCTTTGCCATCTGCACAGCACCTGAGGTTGAATGGATGCCCTTTACTGCAACACCACAAAAGCCATTGCTCTGAAATCATTTTAAAGGCTCAGCCATCTCCTGTCAAATGAAATAGACAACACCATCTGCATATTCACTGTCTACTGCACCCAAGCCCATCAATCTGTGCTGACCATTCTGTTAGTCATCCAGTTAAGCAACTGTTCTATTTTTCAAGTAAGCCATGCGGAAGTGTAGAATGTGTCAGCTGTACTTGTACCTGTGTATTTAATTTAAATATGTGTAAAAGTTGTGATCCAAAATTTGAAAGTCTCTTAGGTTAAATATAATTTATTTAGTTATCCATACTAGCAATGCAAATCTTTTCAATTCTGCTACCAGAAAAACAAAATATGACAAGGTATCAATTATTACATAATAAGGGTTTTTTCCACTAAATATTCAATATATATTTAATTTTAAGAGGTTAATAACCACTCACAAATAAGTAGCTTAAGTACATCGTTACAAAGGTTAAAATGAAGATTATCAGGCTTACGTTATATTTCTTTCTTTACTCCACCACCAAACAAAATACTACGTATTATTATTTTCTCTCACAACACTACTGCTACTCAATTTTATGCAATTAAGAGAAGAAGAGACATTCATGGAACTCCAAAAAGTGACAGGCACTGATCAAAGAATTTTCACACATTCAAATGACAAACCTCCACACACTACCTACACAAAGGTAGATCATTAAGTATACACTTAAACTATTTCTATCAGCATATCCAATACTAGATATGCTATTAATGTTTCATGTCTATCTAATAGGGTTGCTTTTTCATTACTTTCTCCTCTTACCAGTAGCTACTATATATGTGTCAGAGTGCCAAGCATTTTAAAAAAGATATTCTTTATACTAAGGGAGCGCTACTTAACACACCCATTTTACATCTACTTCTTTGTTAAAAATCTCACTAAATTCTTACTAAATAATGAAGCAAGCATAATGGTTAAAAACTTGGGTTTGAAGAAAAAAAAAAAAAGAACTTGGGTTTGAAACTAGCTAGAAAATACCCATACTACATTATGTGCACTTACAATAGTAAAATACAATTGTTGACAAACAGTAAGTGCTTGATAAATGGTATCTAATACATTCAACTTCTCCTTTAAAAGTCTATGTCTCTATTAACGCCATTAGCTGCAAAGAAAAATATGCTAAAGAAAGGTCTACAGATTTACTCATATACTTAATCAAATATTCTTTTTTAATAAAATAAGCTCTCTGCTCCATGCGACACTGGATAAAAATAACCACTCACCCCGTGCCATGAAGCTCTGTAGGAACAGGAACTTTACCTTACTCACTTGTGCCCCCACTCAATACTGAAACAACAAATATTCACTGACTATAAACTAAACTTCAGATATAACACTTAAAGAATACAAATGCTTCAGCCTGAGCAAGAACAAGACCCCATCTCTAAAAAAAAATAACAGACATTGTGGAGGGCACCTGTAGTAGCTACTTGGGAGCCTGAGGCAAGAAGATCACTTGAGCCTAGGAGTTTGAGGTTGCTGTGAGCTATGATGCCACTGCACTCCACCAAGGGCAACAAAGTGAGACTCTGTCTAAAAAACTAAATACATAAAAATCCTAAATTGTGGCACTTGTATTATAGAGAAAGAACAAAGAGAATGAAATTAGCAAGAAACATAATTAAATTACACCAAATAATTAGAATTGCAATGGAAAGAATAAAACATAGAGCAAAATTTCTACCTCGACACAAACTAGTAAAAAGGACTACATTTGACTCCCAACTAAAAAGACCAAAAAACTCAGAAAAAGAAGAAGTAAGTTTCCAAATACTGAAGATGTAGTAACAAAGAACAATAATCCCTGTAAGGAAGCAAACAAAGGAGGTGGGCATTACGACTGACCCTAGCTTAGCACTCCAAGAAAAAGAGAATCTAGGCAGAAGTTGGCAAACACTGAGTTGAGCTTGAGTTACTGTTGAGCTGAAGTCGAGCAAGGCATCTAGAGTTCACAGTGGAAAGTAAAGAGCAAACAGCAGCACAGAGAGAGATGCCTGGAGATTCGCAAAGGGTCCCTCTCAGGTCTTCATTTGAATGGTAAAAAGCCCATGCAAGTGAGTAAAATACCCTAAGACCAGAGAAAGAAATAGAGAATAGCACCATCATTTGCACAGGGCTAGAAACCATACCTGTTCCTACCAGCCTGATTGGCAAAACTCTAATTCTGAGGATTAGATAGAATACCCAAAAAGGTCATATATCAGTAATAAGAAATAATTAGCCTCGGACTAAAAAAAAGCAAAACGTCATAAAAGTAAGAAGTGAACAATCAAGCTATTTCCAAATAAGTACATCGCAGAAAAAAACACAAGAATACTTTTAGAATTAAATAACATTCAAGACATAAGACAAAATTCATAATTATTGGCATCTAATCAAAAATTACTAAGCATACAAAGAAGCAAAGAAACACAACCCATAATGAGGAAAATATAATTATGAGGTGAATAATCAAAGCCAACCTAGAACACAGAAGCTAGAACTACCTCACAAGAAAGAACATTATAACAGTTCTAACTGTATTCCATATGTTCAAAAAGTTAAGTGGAGACATAAAAGTATTAAAAGACTAAAATCAAACATTTGAAGATGAAAAATATCTGAGAATATAAAAAACTTTCCCAGCACTTTGGGAGGCTGAGATGAGAGGATGACTTGAGGCCAGGAGTTCAAGACCAGCCCGGACAACATGGATAAACCCCTGCTCTCACAAATAAATTAGCTAGACATGGTGGCACCTGCCTGCAATTCTAGCTATTGAAGAGGCTGAGGCAGGAGGATCCTTTGAGCTCAAGAGTTTCAAGCTGCAGTGATCATGCCACTGTACTCCAGCTCGGGCAACAGAGTGAGACTCCATCTCTTAGGGAAAAAAAAAAAAGGCCGGGCATGGTGGCTCACACCTGTAATCCTAACACTCTGAGAGGCCAAGGCAGGAGGACTGTTTGAGGTCAGGAGTTGGCAACCAACCTAAACAAAAGCAAGACTCCATCTCCACTAAAAGTAGAAAATAGCTGGGCATGGTGATACTCACCTGTAAGCCTCCCAGCTACTTGGGAGGCTGAGACAGGACGACTGAGTGAGCCCAAGAGTTTGAGTTTGCAGTGAGCTAAGATGACATCACCATACTCTAGCCAGGGCACAGAGTGAGACTTTGTCTCAAAAAGTAAATAAATAAAAGGAAAAGAACCAATGATATGCTGCTTAGAAAAAGGCATTTTAAATATAAAGATCCAAACTAATTAAAAGCAAAAGAATGAACTAAGTGTTTTGGCTCACACCTATACAGTCTCAGCTACTTAGAAGGCTGAAAGAGGAGGATGGCTTGAACCCAGGAGTTCAAGGCTGCAGTGAGCTATCATCATGCCACTACACTCTAGGGCTGGGTACCAGAGAGAGACCAAGTCTCTTAAATAGATAAAATTTAAATAACATAATGGAAAAATGAAAAGGAAAAAAGAAAACAATAATCAAAAGAAAACTACAATGGCAATTTTAATTATTAAACAAAGTAGACTTCAGACCAAAGAATATTATCAGAAACAAAAGAGGTCATTTCATAACAACAAAAGTATTGATTAATCAGTAACAATCCTGAACATTTATTTTCCTAATAACAGAATGTTAAAAATATATAAAGCATAAGCTAATAGAACTGCAAGAAACAGACAAATCTCCAATTATTATTGGAGGTTTTAATACACCTCTCTCAGTAACTAATGGAATGAGCAGACAGAAAATAAGAAAAAAATATAGAAAACTTGAAAAACCCTATAAATCAATTCGACCTAATAGCTACCAAACAGCAGAAGACACATTCTTTGTAAACAAACACACATGAAACATTTTAAAAACAGACCATATTATGGGCCATAAAACAAGTATCAACTCTGAAAGAATTCACATCATAAAAAGTATGTTTTCTGAACAGAAGGGAATTAATGTAGAAATCAATAATAGAAAAATGTCTAGGAAAATCTCCAAATAACTGAAAACTAAATTACATACTTGTAAGTAACCAATGGGTCAGATAAAAAAATCAAAAGTAGAAAATATTTTGAAATTAATGAAAATGAAAAAATACATCAAAACACGTAGGATGCCCCCAAAGCAGCAGTTAGGGGGAAATTTATAGCACTATAAGCCTACATTAAACAATAAAATAAACCTCAAATAAATTACCTCACTTCCACCAAAAGGCATATTTTTTGACAAATCCAACTTCCAATCCTAATAAAAACCCTCCATAAACTAACATATGAAAGGGACTTCTTCATCTTGATAAAGGGCAACTACCAAAAAAAAAACCCCACATTTAACATATACTTAATGGTAAAAGACTAAACACATCTCTCCTAAATCAGGAACCAGAAAAGGATGTCCATGCTCATTTCTTTTCAAAATTATGTTAGAGGTTTGGGCCACAATAGTCAGGTAAGGAAAAGAAAAGGCATTCAGACTGGAAAGAAAGAAATAGGCTCAGCACCCATAGCTCAGTGAGTAGGATGCTGGCCACATACACCTAAGCTTGTGGGTTGGAGCCTGGCCTGGGTCAGCTAAACAACGACAACTGCAACAAAAAATAGCCGGGATTGTGGCAGGCACCTGTAGTCCCAGCTATTCAGGAGGCAAGAGAATTGCTTAAGCCCAAGAGTTTGAGGTTGCTGTGAGCTGTGATGCCACAGCTCTCTACCAAGGGGGATATAGTGAGACTCTGTCTCAAAAACAAACAAACAAAGAAAAAGAGAAAACTATCCTTATTCACAAACAACATAATCATAATGTACAAAAAAGCTTGTAGCTTGTAGAACCAATTAGTGAATTTAGCAAGGTTGCAGGATATAAGATTAATACACAAAACTCAATTGTTTTCCTATATACTAATAAGAAAATTTAAATACCATTTACAATAACATCAAAAAATATGTAATATTTATAGACAAATCTCCTTTAAAAAAGACAGACCTGTACACTGCTGAGAGAAATTACTGACCTAAAAAAACTAAAAATATACCACATTTACGGGTCAAGTCCAAAGAACCAATATTGTTAAGATGTCAGTCTTTCCAAATTAATATATGGAATTAATGCAATCTCAATCAAAATCCCAACTGGACTTCATAAAAATTTAAAACATTTGTTCTTTAAAAGACACTGAAATGAATGAAAAGCCATACACTGAAAGAAAATATTTGTAATGCACATATCTGAAAAAAGCTTCTATACAGAATATATAATAAACTCTCAAACTTAAGAAAACAACCCAATTTAAAAATTGGGCAACAATTTAAACAGAAACTTCACCAATGAAGATATATGAATGGCAAATAAGCACATTAAAAGAAGGTAAACATCACTAGTTATTAAAGAAATGCAGATTAACTACAAAGTTGTATTATTATACATCAACCAGAATGCCTAAAATTAAAAATTAGAAGACTAACTGGTTACAAATATGGAGAAACTAGAACTCGTATATAGTGCTGTAGGACTATAAAATGATATAATTGCTCTAGGAAAAAGTCTGGTAACTTTTCAAAACAGGTAAACATATAAGGTAAAAAGTAAAATAAAAAGTAAATCACTTTGATCTATCAATTCCATTTCTAGATATTCACCAAGGGAAATGAAAGTATATGTCTCCATAAGGACTTAACATGAATGTTGACAGCAGTTTTCTTGTAGTTGCCCCAAACTGAAAATAATCCATGTGTTCATCAGCAGGTAACTAGATAAACAAATGATGGTTTATCTACACAGTGGAATACTACTGAGCAATAAAAAGAAATGAACTATTGATAAATGCAACAATATGGATGGATGCAAAAATAATTATATCTATTGAAAGAAGCCAGACCACTCCCATAAAAAAAAAAAAAAAGAGTACATACTATATGATTCCACTTCAATAAAACTGTAGAAAATTTAAACAAATCTACAGTGACAGAAAGCATATCACGGATTGCTGGGGCTTGATTAGAGGTTGTGGCTGAGAGTGGGTGAATATTATAAAGAGGCAAGGGGAAACTTTGAGGTTGGGAGATATGTTCATTATCTTGACTGTGATAAAGGTTTATGATTATATTCATATGTCAAAACATCAAATTATACCCATTAAATGAGTGCAATTTATTAGATGATAATTATACCTCAATGAAACTATTATATTATAAATCAAAAACATCAAAAACATATGACTCCAAAGATTTTGGCTCAATCTGGCCAAAGAATTGAATTTCCATCAACGAGGAATTAGAAGACTATAAAATATGCAAATTTTGAAACCAAGATTGCAAATTTTCCTTCCAAAAATTCAGTTTTTAAAATGTTAAGTTTGAAATGTCCGCCAGATATCCAACCGGAGATACCAACCAGGCCAGTGGATATAAATCTAAAGTTCAGAAAGAAGTCTGGAATGACGATGTAAATTTGGGAGTGTTCAACAAAAGGAATGCAAATTTAAAGTCAGCTGTGCCTGCGTGTAGCAGATGCTGCTCAATGAAAGTCAGTGGACTGAATCAAAGTTCTAAATACTTCATATTACTAACTTATTTCATCTTAACAAAAACCTTATGAAGTAAGAATTATTATGCTCAGTTTATAAAGAAACAGAGGCTTAAAAGTTAATAACTTGTCCAAGGTCACACAGCTAACACCTGTATTTGAAGTTTATAACAAGCTATCAGAAACAAAGATAATATGAAATTATTAGCAATGTTGTCCCCAGGCAGAAAACAGTATTAGAGTCACACATAATAAAGTAGCCAAAGATTTAACAAACCTAAAAAAAAAGAAACTTTACCCAAATCCATAACTGACATGTAACTTCTCTTCAATTTTACACATATTAGTATCAATGTCATTTACAAGTTAAAGAGATTAAAATCTGTGTTACCCAACTACTAAATCTGTGTCATTTTAAATTTTCTAGAAGGAAAAAGCAGAATATTTTAAGCTGGTTATCTCAGCTCAAGTAGAAAGTGAAAGACCTGCACTGAAGTTTAATGAGAAAGAACTTGAACTAGAATCAAAACAGCTGTAGAAACTACATTACAGCCTGCTGGAGGCAAAAAAACAAATTCTACGTTGGCATTTAAGGAAATGAACTACTAGGTGCAATATCAGAAGTTCCTAGTCTAGGAGAATGTTATTTAAATTTCAAGGAAATATGCTCTTTGAATCTTAATTCTAACCTTTAAAAAAAAAGGAAACTTAGAAGGGTTAAAATGCTACATCAAATGCTACAACAAAGATATAAAATTGATGATATAAAATGCTATTCTTTGTCATAAAAAAAACTGCTGTGTTTATAATGCCTCATTCAGGTATAATGGATACAAGATTTATTAGAGATCTTTTCATTAAATACTATTATTCTGCCCACTGAAATTCATTATAAACTATAATAATTAACAAATCTATTTATCTTGACTTACATAAAACTTTGACTTATTGAAGATCTTTAACACTGCCTCAACAAACAGGTTCAATTTTATTCCAGTTCCTTGCATCTTACTGTATTAAATCAAAAATAAAGATAATAGTTTAATAATTTTTTTTAAAGCCTGACATCCAGAATTGGTCACAAGCAGACCAACTTCTATCAACTTTTCAAGAAAGAACAAAAAGACAATAATATAGGATTGACTCTCACATCTCTATGTCTCATGAAAGATTTAGGGGAGCGGAGTCTCCCTAACTGAAGTTAACGTGGTCAGTACATCACCAAGAAACTGGACTTTCTAATTTTTGTTTACAAAAGCTGAGTTACAGTCATCTTGACTATGTTTGAGGAAGGTGAAGGAACCAATTTATTTTCACAATCACCAGGTTAGAATCTACTAAGTTTTCAAAAAATTCATTAGGCTCACCAAAACAGTGTCATAAGGAATCCAAGAATTTCACTAACTCAAAGACATAAAACACTGAAAAGTTCCATGAAGAGCAGATACCAACATCTACCCAACTGATGCAATTTATCATCAAGATATAAGAATTCTATGTTCAATTTGTTCCATTTTGCTCCACTCCTACAACATTACTGCAGGTTGCTGTCTGCTATCAGTGCTTACCTAAATTATTGTTGTAGTCTCTTAACCTATCCTTACATGGCCCATCCATTCTCCACTTAGTAGCCAGAACAATCTAAGTACAAAGGTAAAGTTCAAATTCTACTAGGGACTTTATGAGTCCTTTTATGATCTACCTACCCTCTTCTTGTTTTCTAGGCTTGATCTCTTCCCTCAACTATACCCACTCCTACCCAGTATACAAATATCATGACTCCATGTTCTCATATACACACCATACTTCAAACATATTCAGCTATCTACAGTGCCCTCAAATCAATGGCTACCCTGAATGGCACTTGCTTCTTTCTCTAGCTGAGTAGTTTTTCCCACTCCCATCTCCTTTTTTGCTAACTTGGACTTATCCTAAAGTCTCATTTTAAATGCCATGTCCTCGGTGATACCTTCTTGTCCAACTTTTTCTTGCCTAGTTCCATTATACCCTGCACTTAGCTTCCACATAGCAATTCTCCCTCTAAATCACTATGGATCTAACTTTCTGTCCTAACATAAGCCACCTGAGGGTAGAGGATGGTATCTTATTCACTATCACGTCCTTAGCATCTACCTCAATGCCTAATCCGCAACAGAAACTGAACAAATTTATGGAGTGAATGAACGTATCGTGCAAAGTATTTCATTGAGAGAGGGGACACAGTAGTTTTGAATTGAAAACCTTAATAACATACCTGTCTTTCCAATTCTTGTCCTGTTATGCCAGCCTCTACGTGAGCTGTCAGATTGTTCTCATCAACCCAGAGAATTCGATTCTGTTGCAAAGAAAGAGACCTTCATGAACTATTGACATTTTTCAGGAAATGTAACTTACTAATTCAAAACAACACATGACGAGTTAGCAATTAAGCAAGTAGGGTTTCCTCCAACTCACACTGGAAACCAGCTCCACTTATCCCTGGTTATACAACATGACAGACACAGTAACAAAGGTAGTACATTATACAGAGGTTGGCTTAAAACAGACTCTGTAGGGCAAGGAATGGTGGCTCACATCTATAATCCTAGCACTTTGGAAGGCTGAGATGGGCGAATTGCTCAAGGTCAGAAGTCGGGCACTAGCCTGGGCAACATGGTAAGATCCTACCTATCTCTACAAAAAATTTTAAAAATTAACAAGGTGTGGTGACATGCACCTGTAGTCCCAGCTACTCAGGAGGCTGAGGTGGGAAAATATATAAACCTAGTGGTTTGATGCTGCAGTTAGCCAAGAAGTTTGAGGTTACAGTAAGCTATGACAACACCACTGCGCTCCACCTAGGCAACAGAGCGAAATCCTATCTCAAAAAATAATAAACAGAGACGCCAACTTCCAGTAGTTCACCAAAATGACAAACAGAAAGGGAAAGAAGAGAGGCACTCAACACATGTTCTCTATACCTTTTAGAAAATGTGGAATTGTTCTTTTGGCCACATACATGCAAATCTACAAGACAGGGGATGTACAGACATTGAAGGGAATGGGTACTGTTCAAAAAGGCACATAAATGCCACCACGGCAAAACTGAAAGAGTCTATAGTGTTACCCAGCATGTTGTTGACATCATTGCAAACAAACAAATTAAGGGCAGGATTCTTACCAAGAAGATTAAAGCTCGTGTTGAGCATGGTAAGCACTGTAAGAGCCAAGATAGCTTCCTGAAGCATGGGAAGCAAGATGGGCAGACAAAGAAAGGAGCCAAAGAGAAAGGCACCGGGGTTCTACTGAAACGCCAGCCCACTCCACCCAGAGAAGCTCACTCTGGGAGAAGGGAGAGGAACCTGGGCTGCAGGAACCTATTCCCTATGAATTCATGGCATAACAGGTGTAAAAGATAAAAGGCTACTGTAAAAATAAAAATGAATAAAACTCAGAGCAGAATAGTCTCTACAAAAATTAGAGAAATTAGCTTTGTGTGATAACGCATGCCTGTAGTCCCAGCTATTCAGGAGGCTAAGGCAGGAGGATGGCTTGACCTGAGGAGTTTGAGGTTACAGTGACCTGTGATGATGCTACCACACTAAATTTAGCCTGGGAAACAGGGTGAGAGACACTGTCTCAAAAAAATAAAAATGACAAAAAAATCAGATTTTCAAAATCAATTTTTTAAAAGACAAATACTGTCAAATACTTTTGAAAACTGGAAGTTTTGTATAAATATAACCCTCCCCTGTGATCCAGTAACTCCATGCCTGTGTATTTAGTCATGAAAAATGAAAACATGTGTCTACACAAAGACTGGCACCAAAATGTCCATAGTAGATCCAAACTGGGGACAAACCACCAGCAGGTGCACAGATGAACAAATAATGGTACATCCATACAACGCATATGAGCCTGCAAGAAAAAGGCGTAAACTGCTAATACCAGCAGGGACTCGGATCATTCCCCAAAACATTCTCATGAGCTAAAGAAGCCAGATGCAGAAGAGCAGATATTTAATGAAATCCTAGAAGAGGCAAAACTAATGTATAGTGACAGAAAGCAGGTCAGTGGTTGCCTGAGGCTGGGGAGGAAGGGTGATTGTAAGGAAGAGCTCTCTAGGGATAGAGAAACGCACTTTGCCTTGACTATAAAGGTGGTTACATGGGTGTATGCACATGACAAAACTTATCACACTATACACTTAAAACTGGGACAGTTTATGGCATGCAAATTATACTTCAATACTGTTGATAATTTTAAAGACAAGATAACATGGTCTGCTGAAAAGAATATGGTTATACTTGTGAGCCAAAAGAAAGTTTGAAGTTGTTATTCAGGAAACAGCAAAAAAATTCCTAATATGGTTTTCTTTTAGCATCACTGAATAAGTGCTTCTGACCTGATGCTGCTCTACTTTTGCTTATTACTGGTTATACTAATCAGATTTGTGTTTTCCAGAAATGTCATCAAGCCACACGCAATAAAGATGGTTCCAGTCCATGAACCCCTGTATCACTCTCCCTCCGGAGAAACCCTAACTGCCCCCTTCTATCATCGCCCAATTCAGCAGGAAGCAGTTAGATCGAATCTTCACCCCTTTTCCCTAACAGCAATTAGAGTTTCTACTCGGAGAGGGAGAATTGATGCGGGATATTTGGTGCCCTGGCCAGCTCAGCAGAGCTGATGGACCTGCCGCCTCCTTCTTGGCACCTGTCAGTGCTGCGGCAGCCAGCTGAAGAACCAGCGAGCTCGATGACTGGCAAGGAGAGGGACCTCCAACCCCCACCGGAGGCTCCAATAGCCAAAAAGGCCGGACAACTGCCGAGGAGACACCTGTGCCTTGGTGTCTCCTTCACTTTGCACTTGGGACTAAAGGTGGAACCCCCATTTCCTATGCCTATGTCAGTTTCATGTGAATTTCCTGGGCCTCAATTCCATGAATGGACTGTGTCCATTCATTGATGCATTCATTCACCTTGAGGAAAGGAAAGGAAAAAGGAAAGGAAGAAAAAAAAGAATATAGTTCTCCAGGTAAGAAGACCTGGCCATATCAGCCTGG